>PVJA010058531.1:0-10057 GCA_004027025.1 Myocastor coypus
ACATGCTGAGTATGATGTGGATCCCTGGCTCTGAAATGGAAATCACTTTCTAGGGGCTGCCAGCTAAAAGGCTACTCTTCAAGCACTCTGGGTTTTTCTGAGAATAGGCATGAAGCCTAAAGGAGGAGCCCAGGAGAAACATGGGTGTCTTCCAGCTCTCCAGCCTACATTGCATATCACAGCGCAGAGCACCATACTTGGGTTCACTTGAATGGGCTTACTAACATGTTTTGAAATAGTGAACTCCATATAATATTTTGAAATGAGCACTATCTTTTAGCAAAGAATTTAAGAAGTTGTTGCTCTTAAAAATGAATTACGCATTCCTCTCTTATAAAAAGGTAACTACTGGGGCTGAGGAGATAGCCTAGAAGTCTAAGTGCCTGCCTGGAAAGCACATGGACCTGGGTTTAATCCCCAGTACCACATGTTGTGTGGGCTCTGTACCAAGAAGACCACCAAAACTAGGCATGGTGGCACGCGCCTGCAATCCCAGCCTTGGTGAGACTGAGACAGGAAGATCTCTATGAGTCTGAGCTGCATAGCAAGACCCTGTACCAAATAGACAGATAGATACATGACAAATATAGATAGATGATAGATAGGTAGGTAGATAGATAGATAGATAGATAGATAGATAGATAGATAGATAGATAGATAGATAGATAGATAGATAAGAAGGTAAGCACTATACATATGTTAACTTTTCCGGGAAGACACTTGGCCATCAGCTAAAACTGTACCTCACAGACATTTTCAGGGAACACACACATAGACCATGCCCTCCTGCAGCCACCCGTTCACATATCCTTCAAGGTAACGTCCTAACACCTGATGAGGTAGCTGACTTACCGGGAACTTTGTTTTATGGAACATGTAATGTGAAAACAAATATCAAGAAATGTTGTTACCCTCCTTTGCAATAATAAAAATCCGCAGACTCTAAAACCATTTTTATATTCTACCTCCAAATCTGGAAATAGGCTTATGTAATCTGATTAAAAACATTTCAAGACCAAGAGTCTAAATGGATTTTGAGTCCATTTTATTAAAAATATGTAAATGTAATGTCTGAAAAGTTCCAAGATCAATTAATAGAAACCAGAAAAGATATGGTCTTTGCATAATTGGTAAATTAAATGGAAAAAATTAATATCTTGATTTAAAGACATACTTATGATGCTTTTCAACCATTTGGATTTGCATATGTTGGTATATTATCTATTTCAGACAGTAAAGTGAGCCTTAAATTAAATCTTCAAATAGTTGTTTTCCAAACTATGTTACTAATATTTTCAAAAACAATGATGCATTTACTCCTATGGTCAAGAAAATCATACTTATAAACAGCATTATTATCATAATATTATGATATTATGATAATAATATTATTATTATATTTAGTACAGAGTCTACAGGGTCTCAGTACACAGATCAGACTCATAGTGATCCTCCTATTTTCAGCCTCCCAAGTGCTGGGGTTACAGCCATGCACCACTACACCCAGTCTCAATCATTGTCTCAGCGTGCCCCAGGGATGGAGCTGGCATGGCACACCAGGGATTGAACCGCAGTCCACTGAGCTATCCTGTGAGCCCTCTGTCTTAGTTACTCTTCTCTCATTGCTGGGGCAAATACTCAACACTCAAATTAGAGAAGGAAAGTTTTATTTAGCTTACAGTTACTGGAGGTTTCAGTCCATATTCTCTCCAAGGCAGAGAGGCACAAGGCAGAAAACAACCTTTCATGGTGAAGGCAAAGAGCAAGAGCCAAGGGAGGAGTAGCAGCAGCTCAAGTAGCTAACTTCTCTTTCTTCCTTACATTGAAAAGCAAATCGCCTGCCCCAGGGGAGGAGCAGCACCCACACCCACAATAATCAATTACCAACTCCAGAAGCCACCCCTTGATTGTCTGAGGCTTTGGGGGGACACCTATATGCAAACCATAATACCCTCATAGTATAATAATTTAATAAAAATCAAAATACTTGATTTTGTGAAAAAATGAATATCACAAAATGGTTTACCAGTTTTTCCTTTTTAAATTTATGTTTCATCATATATAAAACTCTGAGGTGGACTGAGGCTTTATGGAACCTGAATCAGTCCTTTTAAATGTATATTTAACAAACACAAACTGAAGCACAAAGCTTACATATAGTACATCATTATATCTACGCATATACAATATTTTGCAGAATTAATGATAAATAATTTCTAAGTATGTACACATTTCCCAGGGCACTAGGAGACCATGGCATTAGGTGAACCCTCACCCGCTCCCCAGGGCCACCATCTCCCCCACACTAGGTTCTCTGGATAGAGCCCCAGGGTCTCATATTTTGCACACATCTCATCCGTCTGACCTGTGCAAACCGTCAACTTTGGGAACCCTCAGTTCTCTTTAAAATCCCATTTCTGCTTCCAATTGAGTAGAATTTGACTATACCACATTACCCAGCTTCTCAAAATCACTGCCATTTCCATCATTTGTGCTTGGATAAACAGTCCAATTTATTCTCGAGTACAACTACAAAATTGCTGCTTCCTCTCGGGCTGCCTTGTCTCCACCATCGCAGAAGAGGGCAAGGCTGAATTCCTTGCTCTCTGGGCTTTTCTTAACTCGTGCCAACACAGACAAATATTATGGGGGCCAGGCAGGGGAAAGGAATGGAGAGAGGCAGAAACCTCTCTGTCCTCAGGTTTCTTCAGAGGTCCAAGTGTGAGGACTCTCCAGGGATGGAGTTGAAGAAGGGTTGGAAGTGGGGAGACGAGACCAAGGCCAGCTTAGTAGGGTATTTTAGGCCACCAGGAGTGTGTTTTCAAAAGTAGACGGTGGGACCCTGCCTCTTACTCTCCTCCTTACTTTGTGACCACAAGACAAGCATCCTTGTTCCCAGTGGCTCCCCCATGATGCTACACTGCCAACAACATGGAGCCCACACACATGCCTCTACTTTCTGTACATTATCTTGGGTACTTTGTTATAGTAGTGGAAAGCTGACTGACACACCAGGCAGAGGCCCTGATGTGGTCTTTAGAAGCTGCAGCCCATGATCCCGGACACCTATACCACAGCTCCCTGAGGAGAGAGTCGCCTGCTCTGTTGCCAACTTGAACCTAGAGGAGGAGACCCAGAGTCTTTGAGTCAAAAAATGCAATCAACACACAAAGAAACTGAGACGCCATGCAGATCATGCTCCCAGCTACCTAAAGTCCACTGAACTCCCAAAACGAAACCTCCCCACCTCTATCCTGGGCCCACCCAGCTGTGCTGCCAACCGCGGCCCTTTGTCTCCTTGGCACAAATGTCACTCATCATGCCAAGAGCACACAGCCTCCCAAATGGCTTTGTGAAATCAAAGCAACCCACTATAACAGCACTGGGAAACTGGAAACTGAGAAGGTTGCGGGGCATGCGGGGCTCAAGTGTGGGTGTCAGAGCAGAGATGGGGCCACTGACAGTGAACAGTGGAGTCTGCACACGGATCCCGAAGGGCTGAGTCAGTAGACAACCGAAAGCCTCGGGTGGCAGGGCTGTGATGCTTTCTGCTGCGATACAGTGCTTGGGACATGGCTGGGTATCCTGGTTTTGTTAGCCTCTAAAATCAGATCTGAGAAAAAGCTAGATATAAGTGCTTTATTTGTAGGGATGAAGGAGTAAAAGGTACACAGAATGGTGCATTGCAGGGGTTGCTACTGGCAATCCAGATAGCAACCCACAGGGAGCCCAGAGACATATCCGGGTCAGCTGCCAAACTTGAACACAGAAGACGGGACCAGAGCTGCTGCCTGCCATGTGCTGAGAGCCCCTGGGAGCATGAACTCCCCAGATTCCAGGCTGCAGTGGACTGGGCCAAGCCAGCATTCACCTTTGAAGAAGTCCCTGGGCCAGGTGGCAGAGGGTCACATGGCTCAGACCTGCCATGACACTGGTAACACAACAAGACACTGAACACACAAGGAAGTACCCACTGTGGTTGGAACCCAGGGAGGGTGGAAGGGTTGTCTCAAGGGACACCAAAAGATGCCAACTACTGAAGGTCACCTTGGCCTCCTCTCGGAAACTACTCTGAAAGCAAGCAAGAAACGTGATTGGTCCTGAGGCACAGAGACACAGATTTTCCTTTGTTGCTGCCTCCCTCACATGTGAAGTTTGATCCAGAACTAAAATACCTTCCTTCTGCTCCACAGTGGGAAGAACAGGACTGGGTGGGGTGGGCAGTGCCATTTCCTCTCGACTCAAAGCCTCCATCCTGCCCCTCTTCTGTTCTTTGGCTTGTTGCTTGTACCTCTCTGAGATAGAAATAAACCAGAAATCAGAGAAAAAAAGGGAGTGGAAAGCTTAGGCCAATGCCTCCTTGCTTTTAGCCTGAGACTGAAGTCCTCCAAGAACGAAGGGAAGTCAGCGTACAGGGGGTACCACAGAGCAGACAAGGCTAAGCTGTAGTGGGTAGGCTTCTCTCTGCCACCAGGTGCCACCTGAGCCTGGCCATGTCACTGTTCCCAATGCATCCATGCAGCAGCTTCTTCCTCTAGATTGCCTGAGCCACTATGTTGATCACAGATGGCACCAGTCACAGCCAGTGGCTCCTCAGTCAGGGGCTAGAGGAAGAAAAGAGAAAGGCTGAGCCTCTTCTACTTCCTCTCAATGAGATGAAGGGACAGAAAGGACAGGTGGATGGTGAGAGGGGAGCTAGGTCAAGGGCCCAGGGCAAGGGTTAATAAGTGTCTCCAGAGGAGGGACCAGGGACACTGTCCTTTCCTCAAGGTCCCTCCCACCCAGCCTCGAAGCTCTGAGAAAGGGGTAGTATGACCCCAGCTCGACACTGGGTTGGGTCCATCATTATTTTAACATATTGGAGAAAACTGAAAATGGATTTGCCTGGCCAGCAGGACTGGGTGAGGATGAGGGAAAGTGACCCCAGTACAGCCAGTGAGATGAAAAGAGAGGGCCATGAGCAGCTTCTAGAGAGGTAGGCCTTCTACTCTTCAGAAAGAACAGCTAGTGTCCTATTGTTATGGTTTATGTCTAGTTGTCCCCCAAAACCTCATGCAATCATGGGGCAGGGACTCCTATAGATTGAGACTGGACTCATGAGTCACTGGGATTATGTGTTTTAAAACTGATGAGATTATCAGTCTGAATAGGGCTGAGACTATAGGTATGGTCTAGGGTGGATATCCTAAAGCAGAGAGCCTGATTGAAATATAAACAGTGACAGAGAGACAGACTCAAGTTGTTGCTCTCTGCTGCCCTGTTTGGTTGGCTACCTGTGCCACCATTTTGTTGCTGTTCCGCTACAATGAACTGGATGCTCTCTGCCCTGTTCCACTCAGCCTTGGGCCAGCCCAATATAGGTTGAAACCTCCAGTAACTGGGAGCTGAATAAGCCTTTCCTTCCTTCATTTCGAGTGTCAGGTATTTGTCCCAGCAACGAGTAAAAAGTAACCAAGACACCTATGTTATGGCCTCCCTCCCTGTGTGGAGCTAGCAATGCATTGTGACAGAAGCTGACTTTGGGATGAGCTAACACAGGGAAGGGAGACAGGGAAGACCACAGCTGGGTTCTTGATGTGTCCGTTGGTTCACTGATCACACCAGCCTCAACGTGCGTGCTGCCTGCAGAAACATCTGTAGGTCAATCTCCTAAGAAGTTAGGCATTTTGAATTGCTTTCGGCTCCTGACAGCAGGAAGCATCCTGCATAGTGTCACATCAAGGCCTTGTGTCGAAAAGACATAAACACTACCGTGACAAATATCCTCCTTTGGTTCCCAGTTTGCCCTCCCACCTTCTGACCTACATGGACCCTCAGCAGCATGAATTCCTTCTGTCAGCTGGTCTACCCCATTTGGGATGCTCTGTTCATCTGGCTTCCTGGACAGGAGCATTTCACAACAGAAAGTCTGCACCCTCTCCTCAGGATCCATCACTCACAGCAGCCAAATCACCTGTGGAGTAGGTGGGGCACTCACCAGGCCACCTTGTCCCCAGTGGGACAGCCCAAAAGCCAGACACACTCCACAGAGGAGAAAGGAAGAGAAGGCTGGAAAGGACGTGGAGCCCCCAGAATAGCTATCTATCTGCTGGAGGTGGCTTCTTGCCTCAGGGATGTTCAGCACTGTCAATGGGTCACCGGAAGTAGGGGCAGCCTGACGCATGCACTCAGCCTACCACAAGGCTGGGGTACTGGAAGTGGTGTAGCAAGGCTCTCCTTGCCGTCTTCTGCTTCCTAGAGTTCCTGATGGTTTCCAACAAGAAACACATTCAGTTCATATCCCCCCAAGTTGATCCAATCTCTCTGATGACAGCCTGTCTCCTCCAATCACAAACAGAAAGTCACTGAGTCAGAGCAGTGTGTCCTCACCAGAAGGGTTTCCTAACTTGGAGGCCAGAGCTCTAGTAGACACATCCTACACTGCAAATGTAGTCACTACCTCAGTAGTGACGCCCCATGGGCCTTCTCTGAAGGGTCCAAGAGGAAGGGGGACAGTGACCTCATAACTTTGACATTTCACAGGAACCACTAAACTCTAAAATTCTCTTCCACAGAACCATAAGAAATGGCTCTTTTCATAAATTCATGCCAACAATGCATAGATTATGAGCTGAGAATGCTTTTTAAATTCCCAGGTTGTTTGCATTCCACTCAGGTTTAACTTCACAATGGCTCTAGCTCTCACTCTTGGTGTTCTTTCAAACCACAACTATGAAATGAAACTTCAGAAACCTCTGATCTCAGTGAGATTTTGCGCTGAGCCCTATGCAAGATGTATGTTCCTACCACTGCATCCATCATGGGTCTACCAACCTCAGGCCAGACACAGCATGGGGAACCTTCCTTACACTTTGACATCTGACTTCATACAACCACTGCTATGTGAGCGTGGTACTGTTATCTCCACTTCCAAAATGAAACAGAATGAGCTGGGAACCTAAGGCAGCAACTCGCCAAAGGTCACAGGCTATGGTCCGATCTCTGCGCTGGGACAACTACAGAGGGCTCTGAGTCCTACGTCATGCTGACGACTGTTCAGGAAGAACCAAGGTGCTCATGTCAAGCTCATGTGCAGCCTGGCTCCCACCTTCCAAATGTCACCCCAGGAATCATTGATCAAAGACATGGGAAATATCTTCAAAACATAATAGAGACATCAGAAAGGCATTTTGTCATGGTAAGAAAAAGGCTATAAATACAATAAATTATTAATGGTGGAACGGAGGCAGTGAGTTTCAGGGTTCATTGTATAATTCTTTCCATGTTTTTGTGTAATTCAGCATTTTCATATAAAGTGATGGGGAGATATCACGACAATATTCTGAGTAGTACAGTTATGAGGTGTGATCAAACAAGCAGCAGTGTTTAGATTTTTAAAAATGTACTACAAGAAAAGAAACATCACCACAAATCCCACTCATGATGCTCTCCCTCAGCTGAGGTCACAATGACCTCAGTTTTCTTGCTACTTTCCGCAGCAGCTCTGAAAGTCCTGTTGCGTGAGAGTCTTTGTGTGGCAGGATCAAGACCACAGTGGCTGCTTCTGCTGCTGAATGCCATCCAACCTAGAGCCGGGCTGGTAAAAACGTGACGCTGTGTGCTCCTCTACCTCACTCACTGGCTCTGGCATCATGTGACTTCTGGCTCCTCCCCAAAGGTCAGTATTATGGACCAGCCGGGACATCAAGGCAGCTGGAAGAGAACCATGTCAGACCATCGGGAAGGCAGATGATCGGAGCTGTTGCAGAAAGTGGCAAGGAGCACGGGGAGCACATGTTTGAAGCAATGGGAGCACTGTGAGGGAGGTGAATGGTAATGTGAGCTTGCCTGTGATCAGTCTTCATATTTAAAAATGATTACATCCTTACGATTTGATTACTCTCATATTAATAATGCCTCACTGTATTATCTGAAAGTAACATCAGAGAAGGCACAACAGCCAGAGCTAGGGCCAAGCTCCATGGGCACAGTGGTCCCCTCTAGATGGGGTCACACACGTGACCATCATTTGCCCCCAGCTGTGGCCAGCACAGCTGTGTACTGTCCTAGTGACCTCTGAGCGAGCTGGTTCTGACACCATGGGCACACACACTGCAAACATCATCACTGAGGAGCAGATCACCCAGCAGCATCAGCAGCAGAGCAACTGTCTCTCCTGAGGTCCCTTTGAGCTGGACGCCACACATCCCAGCCCCACACTGTCTCCCTGGCTGCACTCAGCCTTCAGTTCCTTTTCCAGGACCACAAAGGATGTAACTTCTCATCAGTGGGGCCCCTCAGTAGCAAAACCATGTCTGCTACCTGTCCTGTTCTGGGACAGCTGTGAAGTAACTCAGCTCAGAAGCTCATGATCTGAGCAGCTCTCTCTCCTCCACGATGTCACAATTATATAGTGCTGACTCTCATTGTGAAGCATGGTCCATTCCTGGGCTGATAGCATCATGAAAATGGTCTAGGTGAGATAGGTTATTCCTCTAGTGACTTCTCTCCAGAATGCTATGGGCCCCTGCTGCAGGACAGCCAGCGTCCCCACCTGCTCCAACTGGTCTGGAAGACACTGATCCTATCTTGAGCATGACCATCCTGAGCCTGCTTAGTGCCTGCTGTCTTTCTCTGAAGACTTCTGCAACACTCATGCTTACTGGAAAAGTAGCAGGAAAGCAAGCTCCCATTCACATCTGCCTTGTCATTACTGTGTCTAGTATGTACCACTCCTCTGTGTATCTAATTATCACTTAAGATGACTTACAGGACCTGGACAAGTTGGCTTTTGCTTCACTCCCCGGAAAACTGTTAAAGGCAGCTTTTACTAAAAGCTTTGGGAGAGTGTTCCTGGGGGATGAAGCTACCAGCAGGTCAGGTCTCAGTTTTCAGAAGCTTCTCAGGGGCAACCCAAGACCATGAGAACTGGCGCCAGGTGTTTCGAGGAAACACTACAAAGGAAGGTAAGATGGTCCAGGAATATCAGTGCATGCAGGGATCTGCCTATGCACAGGTGCTGGTGATGGTGCAGGTGCACAGGCCTCTGGCCCTAGGCCCAGACTCTGCAGCCTTGGGCACAGGTAGGAGTAGGAGCGGGAGGACTCCTTTGCACAGTGCTAACAGCATATCCAGGAGTTTCATGGGCAGCTTGTGCTTGCTGTGGTTTTTATAGGCACTGACATTCTCCAGCCCTGGTAGGAGTCAGTTGTATCTGCAAAGGGACACAACTTAGACTTCCGAAATTCCCCACAGCATCCAGCAAGGGCAGTGAACAGAAAAAGATTTTGAAGAGTAATGATCTGTACAAGACAACTCAATTAAACACTTGGTCTCTAGTTGACTGGTTCCAAGCAAGATGTGGCCTGGTGGAAGGGCTTGAGGGGAGAGGACCTGCTTACAGCGTGGCACCCAGGAAGCAGAGAGAGAAGTGAGGAGCCACAGAGGGCAGTGCATCCTTCCAGGCCAGGCCCCCAGTGATTCATCTCCAGCCAGGCTCTGCTTCCCAATAGTAGGTCAGCTCTACCCCTGCTCTATGCTCCCATCACCCTCTGCATTCATGAGAATTTAGGGGAAAACATTCTACACCTGTGAGAATGCTCATAAAAGGAGCTCCTCTGGTCTCCAGCTGGACTACACCAGACAAGAAGAATCCAGGTATTATAGAGAGCTAATGCAGGCAGAGAGCAGCAGGCTGCTGTGGCGGGCCCAGGCCCAAGATATAGTCACTATGGCCAGGTCTTGCTCAGATAATCAGAAGCCTGAGGTCAAGCATTGCTGAGAACTAGATGGACTTTGAAGTCCAGGGATATAACAAGGCTTTTCTGCTGGAGGGTTAAGAATGTAAGTTAACAGACCAAAAATTGGAGAAAAAGAAGAGCTATAAGGATAGCCAATATTTTGGCCCTAGCCCTTCAAGGTCAATAAAGACCCAGGATATAAGAGAACCTGTGCTGAAATATCCTATAACTCAGAGGTGTCCCAAATTTCCTGGTCAAGGAGATTATGGGACCTCAGAGGAAAGGGATGAATGAACTGCAGTGCATCTAAGGAGAGTCACCCAGAGAAAAACATTCTC
>PVJA010058532.1:0-10044 GCA_004027025.1 Myocastor coypus
ATGTTTATTGAAAGTGTTAATGTTTAATTGTTTGATCAATCTTATATACCTATATCTATTAATCTAAACTGATCTGATGAGCCAGGTGTGGTGGCTCACGCCTGTAATCCCAACACTCGGGAGGCTGAGGCAGGAGGATTGGTGGGAGTTTGAGACCAGCCTGGGCTACAAAAGTGAGCTCAAGGCTAGCCTCAACTGCATAGCGAGACCCTGTCTCAAAAAGACAAAAAAATAAAAAATATAAATAAAAAAATAAAAAATAAACTGATCTGATGATGAAAATATGTAATATAACCATTGTTAAATTTAAACAATAAAAAAATTGAATCATGAAAAAAAAAAAAAAAAAAGAAAAGAAAGAGAAGAAAAAGAACCAGGCTAGCATAGGCATATGGAAATAACTGCAAAAATTAATGATATAACTTGTTTGTTTCTGAGCCAATATGCTTGCTGAAAAAAAACGTTTAGTGTTGTCTCACATGGTCAGACTTATGACAAATAAATTATTTTTAAAAAATTAAAAAAAATAGAATTTATCTTTCTTGAGTCTGCCTGGCAAGGCCTAGAGCTCCAACCTGTTTCTTCTTCAGGTTCTCACTCTGAGTAACTAACTGAGCTGTGTTATGTAATCATTCATTCAGAGATCCACCCAGAAGCAGTCTTCAAATCACTGGTGCATCCTGCTTGTTACAGCCTTCCTCACACAGCTTCCTTGATGCTGCTGGCACCTGAATTTGGAGCCCCCAACTCAGTGGTGCCCGAGTGTGAGGTGAGCCTGGGCAAAAGAAGTCCATTAATGTTCAGTCAGTTTCAATGTGCAGTCAGGGCAAGCACTACCACACATACTGGACATCCTATCAATTTTCCCAGCTACTCCACACAGGGGCCACAAACAAGTCCCTTAACTGGCAAAATTATTCTAGGCAAAGCCTGCAAAGACTCCACACTTCCCAAGTAGCTCTCAGAATCTTTCATTGGAAGATTTCACCCTACTTCCCTTCCCAGCTTGACCTTCAGTCACTCCTTAACATACACTCTGCATTCCAACTGGATTAAACACTGTGGAACTCCACCACCTGACTTCTGCATATACCTTTCTCTGGGAAAATTCTGCTGTGCTAGACCAACTCTATTAGCACAGCAAAATAGATGTACAGATGTTCTTTAATGGGCACAGAGCAATGGTTCCTGAATTGTCCCTCCCCACTCATGGGTGCTCAAGCCCCTAAGATAAAATGGCATGATGTTTGCATTTATCCTCCTGTATTTTTAATTTTTTGTTACGTTTTTTGAGATAAGGTCTCACTGTGCAACCCAGGCTAGCTTCAGACTCGCAGCAATCTTCCTGCCTCAGCTTCTCAAATGCTGGGATTACAGGCATGTGCCATCACAGCTGGCTCCTTGTATATATTTTAAATCATCTCTGGATAAATATAATTCCTAATACAAAATGAATGCCATGTAAATTTCCTATACTGTATTGTTTAGGGAACACTGGGGTTGGGGGAAAGGTCTCTATATGTTCAATATAAACACAACCTTTTTTCTTTTTTTTTTAATTTTTTTTTTGAGACAGGGTCTCACTGTGCAGTTCAGGCTGGCCTTGAGCTCACTTTTGTAGCCCAGGCTGGTCTCGAACTCACAACGATCCTCCTGCCTCAGCCTCCCAAGTGCTGGGATTACAGGCGTGCGCTACCACACCCGGCCCACAACCTTTTTTCAAATTCTTTTTTTTTTTTTTTGTAAGGGTCTACAGAGTCTCACTATGTAGATCAGACTCATAGTGATCTACCTGTATTCAGCCTCCCAAGATCTGGGATTACAGGTGTGTGTCACTATTCTGTCTCAATTGTTGTCTCATCGTATCCTGAGGTCAGGGCCAGCACGGCACACTGGGGATCCAACCCTGGCTGGGTTGCTGCGCTCTGCCTAAGCAGGCGCTTTAGTCCACTGAGCTATTTGGCTGGCCCTTTTTCAAATATTTTCAATGTGTGGTGAATTGAACCTAGGTATACAGACAGTGGACTGTATTCCACACACAGTGACTATTATGTGCTAGTCTGGTTCCATATATAAGATATGACTGAAAAACACAGTGAATGTTTAAATTTTCTAAACTATATTGCAGTAAAAGGCACATGGCCATTAATCTCCCTCCAGTCCCCCACCCCCCAAGTGCTCATCCCATTGTTCCTGCTGCTTTCTGAAGCAGTCCTGGAGACCTTTTAGTGCACATCTTTAGTGGTACAGCCAAGCTTACTGCAATGCCCCAAATCAATTCAAACTGTTTACCTCGCCTTGTCATTTTGACTTTGGGAAACAGCCAGAAGTTCCATGGGGCCAGATCCATTAATAAGGTACACAAGGACACACGGGCATGTTTTCACAAGACTGGCTTTCTGTTGGCTGACATTTGACAGCAGTACTCAGCTATTCCTGATCACACTTTCTGTATTAGTTACTTTTTGCTCATTGCTGGGACAAATACCCAACACTCAAAATGAAGGAAGGAAAGGTTTATTTAGCTCACAGTTCGTAGAGGTTTCAGTCCATATTCGGCTGGCCCAAAGCTGAGTGGAGCAGGGCGGAGAGCATCCAGTTCATGCGGCGGAACAGCAACAAAATGGCGGCAGAGGTAGCCAACCAACACGGCAGCAGAGCAGCAGCAACAGCTAGAGCTCCAGTCTGTCTCTCTGTCTCTCCTTATATTACATTCAGGCTCTCCGCCTTAGCTCCCACCCTAGGCTACACCCATAATCCCAGAAGTACTTCCACCCATAATCCCATCAGTACTAAAACCTATAATCCCAGGGATCATGGATCAAGTCTCAAACTCTAGAAGTCCCCGCCCAGTGACTCCATGAGGCTTTGGGGGGACAATTAGACATAAACCATAAAACTTTCTAAAGACTGAAAGAGGACTTCCAGAACTGCTGCAGAAAGAAGATAGCCTGAAGAGAGATCCTTTGCAGATGGGAAGGGGACTGAGCGATGGAGGGAGGCACCGCAAGAACAAGGGAAGGAAAGAAAGAAGAGATGAGGTGCGCTATGAATGTTTACCAACTCTCCATGACAGACATCCTCAAGACGCACTATAAACATGCGCTAGTAAAAATTTAAAATTAAAAAAAGTAGCAAGAACAATGAGGTGTATTTGAAGCAAGGAAGAATATTTTCATTTTTTAAATTTAATTTAATTTATGTATTTATTTGTATTATGGCTGGCTCAGCCTGCCCTGGGGGTGGGGCTGGCGCAGCATGTGGTACCGGGTATTGCACCGCGGTCCATGTGGTTGGTTGTCTGCGCTTGCCAAAGCAGGCACTTTAGACCAGTGAGGTATCTCACTGGCCCAGGAAGAGTATTTTTAGAGGAATTAATGGCATTCTGTCATTGTAATAAAATTTAAATGCCATTATCTTTTGATCACCCTATGTTATACACATACACACACCCCAAATTTCACTAAAGCCTCAAACAAAAATGTGAAGTAGAGTTTATACTGAAGAAACTGAGTGAAATGGAATAATAGCTCCAACTTAAAACCTCTGCTCTGAGGTCACTTTCCCCTTGACAGCTGGCCCAGCCTCCATGGCCTAGCCCCAATATCCCTTCTGGATTTTCACAAAATTTATTTGTTGTAAAAACTCAATTAACACAATTTACATGTAGTTCTACTGTAAGAGGGCTGTCTCTCAGCATTATAACCCACCAGCTAGTTTACTCTGCTGTACAAACCAGGTACACTAACTGTAAAAACTATCTGGGCCGGGTGTGGTGGCACATGCTTTAATCCCAGCACTTGGGAGGCTGAGGTAGGAGGACCAAAGTAAATTTGGGACCACCTAGGCTACAAAAGTGAGCTGAAGGTCAGCCTGAACTGCACAGCAAGTTTTTGGTCTCAAAAGACCTCAAAAACAAACAAACAAACAAACAAACAAAAACCTATTTGGGCAGCACAGACTGCAGTTGCTGCCTAGTTGTTGATGGTAGCTAGCGTATATTGAAGTTCCTACCTATTTGGATGGCAAGCATTCTGCAATGTACCTAAATTACACCCTTTCTTGTTTTTTCGACAGGAATTATACTGAACTTGAGATAAATTTAAACACCAAGTTCTTTATTTTTAAAATGCTACAGAATTAAGCTTCTCTATTTTGTAACTATGAGATTTTTTAATATAAAATATCTATCTAATTAATTGCTGAAGACTAGGGGCACTACATGATCAGAACTCTCCAAATGTAGTATTTACCTGATGAAGAATTCACTTAAGTGGAGAATAATAGTTGTGTGTAACATCTATGGAACTGATGGACTTGATTGAGCCATGGAATAGCAAACTCAATTCTAGGCACAAGTAAGGCACCACAGAGGTACACAAAGAAGAAAAATCCCGAAACACAGCCCTCTGCTGTGCTTTTTAAAAATGGCCTTACTACTACCGAATATTTACGGTGAGATCACCTCTGCTCCATTATAGTAGAAGCAAAAGTAAAAACTTGAAAAAAAAGAGAAAAAAAAAAAAAAAAAAAAAAAAAAAAAAAAAAAAAAAAAAAAAAAAAAAAAAACACCCACAAAAAATGTTGTCAAGGTTAGGGAATATATTGGTTCTAATGGAAACCTAACAGAAAAGGAAATTTGAAACTGTAAAATTTCAGCCAAATTTTTAAAAAGCATTATACCCAGAACTGAACAAGAAAACCACTAATCCAGGAAACATTAAAGCACTTAGTGAAAACAATAAACTTCACAGGCTGATTCTAAAACATATGTGGAAGAATAAAAGGCAGAAAACAGATAAGAAAAACCATAAAAACCAATAATGGAAAAGAGAACAACTTTAGCCTACTAGATTTCAAAATTACTACCAAGTTACTGTGATTGGAATAATATGGTAATAGCAAAAAAAGCAGAAGAAGAAATTCACAAGACATAAAGTCTAATGTCAGGTGTGGTGCCCCAGGCCTATAATCCCAGAGGCTGAGGCAGAAGGCTTGCTTCAAGTTCAAGGCCAGCCTGGACTATAAGGCGAATCTGTACTACATAACGAAACTATCTCCTCCAAAATCCAACAACCGTCGCATAACCCCCCCCCAAAAACCCCCTAAAATATAAAGTCTATCCAGCTATGGGGGTGCTCTTGGGAAGGCCGAGACAGGAGGATCACCATGCATCTGAGGCCAGCAAGTTCAAGGCTAGTCTGAACTACACCACCAGACCCTGTCTCTACACCTCCCTCACAGAAATTAAAATGTAGAAACCATCTTGTTTATATATGAACATTTTATACACTATGAAGGCTGGGACAGGGACTTGCTGGCTTGGGTAGACCCACACACTGTTTCACATAGACCAGCCAGTCTGTCACACAAGACTCCCAGCAGCTTTCAGGACACATTCGCAAGCCACTTCTCCCACCCACATCCCCAAATGCCAGCCCAATAAATGCTACAGAAAAAGCCGCAGCCTGGGAGAGACACCTTCTCTGCTCACATAGTATTTAGCAATAAACCTGCCCAAACTGTTGAGTTCTCTCCCTTTTTCCTGCTCAGTAGGACACCAAACAAATAAACAAGATAGGTGGCCATTCATGTTTCAATGTTTCATCTTGCACACACACAAAAAAAATTCAAACACACAAAAATCAAAAGATGAAAAATTAGAAGACTTAGCAAGATCCTATATTCTCAAAAAAATTTAAAAGAGCTGAGAAGACACATTTTTTATGACTTAGGAATGAAGATGGCCCTGTGATCTATGCTACAGATTTGAGAAAGAGGGCTGGGGAGATAGCTCAGTGGCACAGGCACCTGCCTAGCAAGTGCAAGGTCCTGAGTTTGATCCCCGGTACCACAAAAAAAAAGGAACAGATTTGAGAAAGACTGACTGTCTTCTCACTTAGAAGAAAAAAAGGAAAAAACAAAACAAAACAAATCAAAACGGTAGCTGTGTTTGGTGGTGCACACTTATGATCCTAGTACTCAGGATGTTGAGGAAGGAGGATCACCTAAGGCCAGCCTAGGTCACATAGTAAGTTCAAGGCCAGACTGAACTACAGAGTAAAGCTCTTGTTCCAAAAAAAAAAAAAAAAAAAAAAAAAAAAAAAAAAAAAAAAAAAAAAAAAAAAAAAAAAAAAAAAAAAAAAAAAAAAAAAAAAAAAAAAAAAAAAAAAAAAAAAAAAAAAAAAAAAAAAAAAAAAAAAAAAAAAAAAAAAAAAAAAAAAAAAAAAAAAAAAAAAAAAAAAAAAAAAAAAAAAGCCCCAGAGACATCTACATAGCAAAGACCCAATATATGTAAAAGACAAATGCCAGATTGGTAAACAAATTTGTAATACCAGGGTCCATTATCTTATTATCCTTAAAAAATTCTTAGGAAAAAGACAACAGTCCAATATAAAAATATTTCAGTACATGAATTATAAATGCTAGTAATGATATGAAAAGATGCTTGATTTTACTCAAAAGGATACACTTAAGTAAGTTACATCTAGACACCAATATTTTAACCTGATTAGGAAGCAAATTGAACAAATTCCAAGCAATTTTTCTTAAGCACTTAGCTTCACTTAATTCACAGCTCCTTGACAACATAAGCCTGACACTGTCAAAAAACATTCCTGGGCACTCACTGTATTTATTAAAAATAAACTTTTAAAAATTGCCTGGATTTCAGTTCTAACAATTCCTTCAGAGAGCTAAATGAAAATGATCACCTAGGGAGTAGCTAAAAAAGAGCTTAAAAAGAAGAAAAAAAGCAACAGCCAAATCTTGGCATAGGCACACAATTTAGTTCAAATTCTGTTTTAGTTCTCAAGTAATATGAGCTTTAGTTTTTTCTTTTTTCTTTTTGAGACAGGGTCTCGCTATGCAGTTGAGGCTGGCCTTGAGCTCACTTTTGTAGCCCAGGCTGGTCTCGAACTCCCACCGATCCTCCTACCTCAGCCTCCCGAGTGCTGGGATTACGGGCATGAGCCACCACGCCCGGCTGAGTTTTTAAGTCCCACTTTGTAGTGTAGACTGGCCTCCAAATTATGGCAACCTCCTGCCTCAGGCTCCCAAGTGCTAGGATTACAAGTGTGAGTCACCAGGCCTAGCCTCACTTTCTCTTACCCCAACCCTTCTGCACCTAAAACATCACTGTTACACTTTGATCACCTTCATTTTACTGAATTCAATGATTAAACCTTAACCTCCAACCTATTTTAACCTACCAGTCACATTGGCCTTTGACACTTTCTCTTCTAAAACACTTTCTTCTTTTAGCAACTAAGCCACCATTCTCTCTTGGACCTCCTGGCCCACTGGCTGCTCTTAGCTGCTAGCTCCCCCCTACACATTTAGGGGTCTGAGTCCTCCAGCACCTCCACCAAATTTCTTCACTGGATGGAAGAGCTTACATCTCATGGCTTTACACACATAATGGCTGGTCGGGCTTGGTAACACATGCCTATAAGCCCAGCAGGGTGGTCACTGCAAGTTCAAGACCAGCCTGGGCTACAAAGTGAGCTGAAGGTCAGCCTGAACTGCATAATGAGACCCTGTCCCAAAAAGACAATCAATCAATATAAGATGGCACCTGGTAAAGTTCTGTAGACTAATATCCAGTCCAGAACATCTGAGTCTCAGATCAAGCTGTCAGTATTAAAACAGTAACAATCTAAACTGAGATATGGTTTGTTAAAATACACATAAAAATTGAAAACTTAACACAAAAAACCTGTAATGGCACATGCCTGTAATCCCAGTTACTCAAGAGCAGGAGGATTCCGAGTACAAGGCAAGCTGAGGAACTTAGCAAGATCTTGTTCCATGTATCAAACTCTGGGTTCAATCCCTAGGAACCCCCAAAACAAACAAAACCACTGTAATTACACAAGAAGTGCAATAATTGACATTAATAATATCAATTAATATCCACAACATTACTTTAACTATAATAAATACCAAGGTTTGATTTCATGTTGGCTCACAATGATTTAGTAAATGTTTGACTAATGCTTTGGGTTAAATAGAAGCTATCCTCAAAATAATCTTGTCGCTTTCACCTTTCACCTTTCAAGATGTGGCCACCAGAATGTGCGTTTTCCTCTTCTGAACAGCATTGTGCCATCTTCTACCAAACAGGCAAAAGTGGCCCTGCACCGTGGAGAGGGCAAGAGTTTGGGATGCTTCACAAAACCCCATATTACCAATGGCCCTGCCAACTGTCCTGTGACCTGTCCATTTCCCCTCTGTCCTGCAAATCTCCCCCCAATGCCTACATACTTGACAGTGGTTCAGCTGTCAAGGCCACAGTGATGCCAGACCACTCTATACCAACACTTCATTTACTGCACTTCACTTTTCACCAGAGCACTTGTCTATATGATACATTACACATTTATATTAACTGACTCATATATATCATTATTACCCATCCACAGCCCCATCACAACGGCAAGTATCACAAGGACAGGGGGCTTCTCATCTCATGCATGCTGTGTCCCTGATACCTAGCATAGTGCCTGGTATGTGACAGAGCTCAGTGCAGTTTTTATGAATACATACATACATACATACACAGGCACCTGCATGTAAATGGATGACACAAATGCATGAAACAAAGTGTGTAAGTGAAAAGAAGTCTCCTGTGTCAAACTACCACCTAACATTTCCTTCCCTACTGACAGCTGCTTGTGCCAGCAAGTGTACAACCTGCCCGACACATCCAGGTAACACAGCTAACTGTGAAAATGTCCTCCTTTGAATGTATACCTGAAGATTTTTATCAGTTTGTATGTTACTTATTTCACTTAATAATATTGTATATCTATCTTTGATGTCTTATTTCCATATATAAAATGTTGCTCAACATTTATTTTGTTATGTGGATAATGCTGCCTTTTATGGTGCTAGTAGTTTACTGAGCCCTTCAGTAATATAAAAGCTTTTAGTGCTACATATATTGCTGTAATGACACTAATACTGTAATGCTATAATGACACATACACATTAGTTGCACCAACTGGAAGCAGCAATTTATCCTCCTTTTAGAAATGTATGACAATGTCCATTCTTCACCAACTAGTGTTTGGGACAATTTTCATGTTAAAAATAGTAATGTTGGCCATGGTCAAGTTTTGGTTTATTATTATGATTAAGGCTCAACATCTTCGTTTAATCATAAAATTGAAGGAAGACAGAGTAACTGCAAGGATTATTTACTTTTGCTTCCCAACCTAGTACACATTATATGGAGATACACTATATTTTACCTGTCTTACAGACTTTGAGTTCTAACTGCTTACGCCATACTAACAAATTACCATTAATATATATAGAGAAAAAGACAAAGAGAAGCAGATTCATCCAGTACCCTCTATTTTCTTATAATACTTTATTTATTTTATATTTAGGGAAGGGTCTACAGGGTGTTCAGGGCTTCACTACTAGAGTGGACTAGTATCAGTCCACCTCCCAAGAGCTGGGATTATAGGCCTGTGTCAACACACCCAGGGGAGGGCCAGCACAGCAGGCCCAGGGATTGAGCCCCTGGACCCTGCACCTGCTTGCAGGTGCTTTAATCTGCTGAGCTATTTGGATGGCCCATTTATAATACTTTAATGTCTTCATTTGAATTTCAAATCCTTGATCCCTCTAGAACTTAAATGCAACAGCCAAGTTTCCCTCCCCCTCAGATGGTCATGGGTCAATTAACTGATTTTCTATTCTGCTCCACTGATCTACCTATTCGTATTCCAGTACTACATGGTTTTAGTTCATTCATTCTTAGCATCTGCCCAAGGAATAAGGAAAGTCAGAAGAAAATGTCAGGCAATTTTCCTTACTGTACTACTTACTCCTTTAACTACTATTAATAACTGTTTAAAGGATACCAAGCCGGGCGTGGTGGCGCACGCCTGTAATCCCAGCACTTGGGAGGCTGAGGCAGGCGGATAGGTGTGAGTTCGAGACCAGCCTGGGCTACAGAAGTGAGCTCAAGGCCAACCTGAACTGCATAGTGAGACCCTGTCTCAAAAAGACAAAAAAAAAAAAAAAAAAAAA
>PVJA010058533.1:0-10052 GCA_004027025.1 Myocastor coypus
GAACCAACTTGTTGGGTTAGGCCTACCAACAGTTGTCAGGATGAAGCCTCTTGATTCCAGAGTGATGAATCCAGGGATGGGTCTCTGATACCATCACAGCAGTGGGAGTAGCCAAAATGCTTACATGTGGGCCCCTCCACTCAGGAGGTAAGGGATCCGTTCTCCAATCTTCAACCTAGGCTGTCACCTGGGTTATGGGTATGGGCAGGAGTATCAGTGAGAAGGATTGCCTGCTCTCCTGTGTTTTATGTAGGGAGAAAGTTTTTCCTAGTTAAATAAGATGTTCCTGTAAGATGATGTTTTCCTATTAATGTAGGTCTCCCTGGAGACCCTTAATTAGGGGTGGAGACCTCCCAATGAAGACTTCAAAAGGGGAGTGTCCAGTGGGCACAGGTGATGTCCTGACCTTAGTAAATCTATCCATGGTGCCTGACCCTCCTGGTAATATTTAGTTAGTATTGTCTTTCAAGTTTAGTTCCTCCATTCACCTTACCAGAACTTTGAGACCTATAGGCAATGTCAAGATTCTGTTTAATTTTTAGTGCTTTACCCAGCTTCTGGGTCATCTCTGCTCCAAGTGATGGCTCACTGTCATTGCCTATAGTCAGGGCTAGCTCACATTTTGGAATAATTTCATTGATTGATTGATTGATTGATTGAGACAGGGTCTCACTATGCAGTTCAGGCTGGCCTTGAGTTCACTTTTGTAGCCCAGGCTGGTCTCGAGGTCACACCAATCCTCCTGCCTCAGCCTCCCAAGTGCTGGGATTACAGGCATGCGCCACCATGCCTGGCTGGAATAATTTCTTTTAATAACACCCTGCGGCCCAGCAGGATGGCTCAGTGGTCTAAAGCGCCTGCAGGCGGCTGCAGGGACCGCAGTTCTATCCCTGGCACCACATGCTGCGCCAGCCCTGCCCTCAGGGCAGGCTGAGCCGGCCATGAAAATAAATAAACAAACAAAAGTTCTGAAACAAGAAAAAATAAAATAAAATAATTTACTAAAAAAAAATAACACCCTGCATACGTCTTAGTGAAGAATGCCTCTGGCCATATGGAATAAGTACAGGCAAGGACCAATAAATACTTGTATCCTAGACATGGCTTAATTTTAGTAAAGTCTACCTGGAGGTCCTCCAGGGGTCCTGTATATTGAATTCCAGGTGGTGGTCATGAGTGCATCGAGGCCTCAGTCCTTCCACAAGTTTGGCATCTTTGGCTGATGGCTGCACACACTGATGCCAATTTTAGGGTATCATAGCAGAGGCTCAGGCGCTGGGCCAAAACAGTCCTACCTCCATGGGTGATGGCACTACGACATTTAACCCAGAAGTACGCTAGTTCCCTTGGCATGATCATTTGATCATCTGCTAGAGCTCAGACTCCATCTAGAGTCTCCTGCTCCTAGCATCCCCATTTTACTTTTGCTTCAGTGTCATGAAAATGTCCTCTCTGGAGAACCACAGCAACTTTTTGTGGGCTCTCATGTAGTGCTCAGTTTTGAACTAAATCATTGTCTGCCCAGGTTGCGCCTTTTGTGGTTGGCGCGGCAGCTCCATTTGCCTTCTGGGTCCCAAGGGTGACGGTGTCTTGTACGTTTTTTTTTTTTAATTTTTAAAATTTTTTTCTTGTTGCAGAACTTTGTTCGTTTGTTTGTTTATTTTTATGGCCGGCTCAGCCTGCCCTCTGGGCAGGGCTGGCGCAACATGTGGTGCCGGGGATCTAACTGTGGTCCCTGCAGCCGCCTGCAGGCACTTTAGACCACTGAGCCATCCTGCTGGGCCTTTCTTGTACTTTTTGATGTCCCTTGCAATGTGGGACAGCTGCCTTTCTGAGTTTTCACATAGCAGCTAGAAGCTGCAAGGTTTCGTTTTTATTTTGTTTTCCTTCGGCCATCCAAAGGCCACGCACTCTTTGTACAGCACCCCATTAACATGACATGTGGCGAAGGCAGATCTGGAGTCTCTGTGTATATTAACCTTTTTATGTTTTGCCCAGTTGAGGGCTTGTGCGCATGTCCCAATTTTGGCTCACTGAACAGAGCAGTCTGAGGGAAGAAGCCTTGCTAGAAGCACTTTTTTACTGGTAAGAACGGCACAGCCAGCCCCATGTTGTTCATTTTCAACAGAGCTACTTCCATCCACCTGTCAAGGGCTCCAATTTAAGAACAGGCTGACTAGCTTAGAGTTCATTTGTCAACATATGGCGGTCAAGCCGGGCGTGGTGGCGCATGCTTGTAATCCCAGCACTCGGGAGGCTGAGGCAGGTGGATCGGTACAAGTTCGAGACCAACCTAGGCTACAAAAGTGAGCTCAAGGTCAGCCTGAACTGCATAATGAGACCCTGTCTCAAAAAGACAAAAAAACAAAACAAACAAAAAGAAAAACTGACATGGCAGTCATGGTCAGGCTGTCTGCGCTCTGCGGGCATATAGGGGGTGGGCCTTAGAGCTTTCGCTGGCTGGAAAGTGAGTCGAGCAGTCCCTGATGGGGGGTGGGGGTGGTGGCGGGGATGCAGCCATTCCAAAGCTAGTGGTATCCCCAACTGAGAAGCTCAAGCACATGTGAGGCACCTGAACGGTCTGACTCTGTCCTGAAGCCACGCTGTCTCCCTCCCTACCCAGCAGGGTGGCAGTAGCAGGGCCCACAAACAAGGAGGCCATCTATTTGACAATGAGTTCAGAGTCTTTTTTTTTTTTTGTCTTTTTGAGACAGAGTCTTGCTACGCAGTTCAGGGTGGCCTTGAGCTCATTTTGTAGCCGAGGCTGGTCTCAAACTCACACTGATCCTCCTGCCTCAGCCTCCCAAGTGCTGGGAATCCAGAGTCTTAGACAGGAAAGCAACTGGCCTTTTCCAGGTCCAGTTAGGACTCCTGAAGGTTTTTTTTTTTTTTTAGGTTTTTCATCAATAAACAAGTTAAGCTGGGCGTGCTGGTATGCACCTGTAATCCCAGCACTTGGGAAGTTGAGGCAGGAGGATTGATGTGAGTTGAAGACCAGCCTGGGCTACAAAAGTGAGCTCAAGGCCAGCCTGAACTGCATAGTGAGACCCTGTCTCAAAAACATATAATAAAATAATAATTAAAAAAATAAAAAAACAGGTTAAAAGGGCAGGTCACATCTGGGATTACTAAGGCTGGAACTAAGGCTAAAGCCCATTTTGAACTATTTGAATGCTTCAGTTTCCATAGTCCAATTAAATATCTCTCTCTCTCTCTCTCTCTCTCTCTCTCTCTCTCTCTCTCTCTCTCTCTCTCTCTCTCTCTCTCTCTCTGTCTCCCTCTCCCTCTCTTTAAGATATCAGAAGGGGGACATCCACTCCAGACCCCTCTCCTGTCCCTTTCTTGGACAGGAGCTTTCTTTCTCTCAATAAATCTATTCTGCTCATTTAAAAAAAAAAAAAAATCATATCAGAGTGGCCTTGTCTTTTCAGGCATCTGTATCTTATAAAATCGAGCAGCTCTCAGGAATTCTGTCTGCTTCCTTTTGAAATCAGGCTTTAGAATGGAGCAGCTGGCTTCTTTTCTCACTGGACCTAAGCTTTAGAGCCCCTATTTTAAATCAAATCCTAAACACAACTTCCTGGTTACAGATTTGAGCCTTTTTCCAAAAGACCTTATTGCCAGTTGACAGCAGGTGTCAGAGGAGGGCTTTAGAACCTTCCCAACAATTTTCTTTTCTTTTCTTTTTTTTTATTATGGCCGGCTCAGCCTGCCCTGGGGGCGGGGCTGGCACAGCATGTGGTGCCAGGGATGGAACCTCCATCCCTGCTGCTGCCTAAGCTTTCCTAAGCAGGCGCTTTAGACCACTGAGCCATCCTGCTAGTCCCCCAACAATTTTCTTTTGTAAACCCTCCTTTTAGAATGTCCACACACTGTAGGACTTTACCGTTGTTTTCCAGGGAGGAACTTGGCCCCGTGTGCAGCTAGAGCTTCCCCAAGCAGAAAGGAAGAATCCTCAGAACCTTGTAACTTAGTGCATGTACACTACCCCTTTGGCCCTATGAGAGGATCTTCACATTGAAAGGCAGATAAAGGTTGGCTGGCGGGGGCCACTGGCAGGCAGAAGAAAGTATCTGTTAAGTCCAAACAGGTAAACCAGGCAGCATAAGGAGGGAGCAGGCTGAGGAGAGTGTCCGGGCTTGGGACCCTTGGATATAAGGGCACAGCTGCCTCACTGATGACAGTACGATCATCTGTGGAGCAAGAGTCACCATTTGATTTCTTCACTAGGAGCAAGGGAGTGTTCCAAGGTGACTAACTATCTACGAGAACACCTGCCTGTTGTAATCTGGAGACATGGGGCAGGATTCCTAGGCGAGCTTCTTAGGACGTGGGGTATTGTCTGATAGCAACAGGAGAAATGTTTGGCTTATGCTTAGTTATCAGAGGGGTGCAGGCCCTGACTAGTCCCAGTGGTGAGTCTTCTACGTATACATCAGGAAACATGCTTTTTTTCTTTTCTGTTTGTTTGTTTTGTTTTTTTGGCAGGACTGGGGTTTGAATTCACAACCTTGCACACTTTCTAGAAGTCTTTGGGCATTTCTCCTCCTTCTCCTGCCTTCTTTTTTTTTTTTTTGTCTTTTTGAGACAGGGTCTTGCTATGTAGTTCAGGCTGGCCTTGAGCTCACTTTTGTAGCCCAGGCTGGTCTAGAACTTGCACTGATCCTCCTGCCTCAGCCTCCCAAGTGCTGGGATTACAGGCCTGCACCACCATGCCTGGCCCTTTCTCCTTTTTTTCTTTTTTTCCCCTGTGGTAACAAGGATTGAACTCATGACCCTGTGCTTGCCAGGCAGGTGCTTATTTGACTGAGCTATCTCCACAGCCCTCGGTATTTCTGATTGTTATGTTCACTGTTCTTAGGGCATAGTCAATGCCATTATCAAATCTGGAGCCCATTACAATAGAATGGTCTGGGACCTGGCAGGATGGCTCAGTGGTCTAAAGTGCCTGCTTAGGAAAGCATGGGCAGCTGCAGGGACTGTGGTTTGATCCCCGGCACCACATGCTGTGCCAGCCCTGCCCTCAGGGCAGGCTGAGCTGGGCATAAAAATAAATAAGCAAACAAAAGTTCTGAAACAAGAAAAAAAATAATAAAATAAATAAAATTTAAAAAAACAAAACAAAACAATAGAATGGTCTGCTGTAGACAGGCGTGGTGGTGCATGCCTGTAATCCCAGCACTCGGGAGGCTGAGGCAGTGAGAGTTCGAGACCAGCCTGGGCTACAAAACTGAGCTCAAGGCCAGCCTGAACTGTACAGCGAGACCCTGTCTCAAAAAGACAAATAAAAAAAATAATAAAAAATAAAAAAAAGAATGGTCTGCCCCACTGTCTACTACAAAAGTCATTGATCTGCCCCCAATTTTTTCAGTGACTGTGGACTCCCAGGTTCCTAGATTCAATTTGACAGAGCCTGGTGAGTCCTATGTATCACTGTCAATAAGTAGGAACAAACACTCTGGCTTTGCTATGTTTGATTCCCCAGAAGATTTTTGATCTCCCAGGCAGACAGGGCATTTGTCTTTCCAATGTCCCAGTTGTTTACATCAAGCACATTGGTTTGGAGCTAAAGCATAGAGTCAACTGCCTGTTTTTAATTGGGGACCTTGTGGGGTTTGTTATTATCTTTGCTTCAGTCACCAGGTTGATTCACCTGGGACTTTTCTGGGTGCAGCTTTCCTGAGACTACAGCCAAAAGAGCCATCTAGTAATGTGTTTGTCCTCTTTTCTTTCTTCTTTTCTCTCCCAGTTTATAAAAAAATTTTGGGTTATATGAAGCAGCTGGGAGGGATTCATGCTGGAAGACTCATCAATTTTCTGAATTTTTCTGTGAATGTCAGGGGCACGCTGTGTCACAAAGACTGAATTTACCATTTGCTAACTCACTGGAGCCTCAGGATCAAGTGGTGAACAAGTTTGGCATGCTTCACACAATCCTTCATAAAACATAACAGGACTTGCATTAGGCACTTGGGTAATTTCAGCAATCTTGGATATGTTAAAGGGCTTCCCCCCCCTCCACCCTCTTTTATCCCTGCCAGAAGAGCCTAGAGATATAGTTTCAAAGCATCAAAGCCCTTCACCATATTGAAATCCAAGTCTAGACAGGTGGGAGAGAGAGCAGTGTTTACCCCAGCAACGGGGTGAGCTGCAGCATTGTCTGGGATTCTGGTCTTTGTGCAACTGCATCTGCCCTAATGAACACCAGTTCACTCTTTAGTGCTAAGAAGGATTGGAAGGATTTGTTGGCATTCTTCCCAGGTGGGCTGGTGCATCTGGGAGATTAAGGTCAGGAGGTCCATCGTGGTCTGGGGCTTGTGCAAGTAAGAAAGAGTGGGGTGCCCCCAGTTAGAGAGGTGTACTTTTCTTTCTAACGTTCATGTACAGGACATATTTAAGACATTTTTAAAATAAATCCTTGGTCTTCTTTTGATTCCTGTAAAGGTTGATTACCAGTTTCATTTCTTTCTTCAGTTGGACAATAACTGAAATATCCATGGTTTATGGTTGTTGGACTTTGTCTTGAATTTTCCTTTGTGTTTGTTTTTGTTTTTATGGTGAGGTGGACACTCCTGAATTTTATTTGGCATATAAAACGCTAGTTTACAAGCACATATAAAAGTTCAAAGTGTGATCTGAGAACACTGAGGTTTAAACAGCTGCTTAGTGTTAGCATTTCATTTAGAAGATGACACCTCTAGGGGCAACCGTGGAAAGGATGCAAACTGTGGCACTTTTTTCATATTTGGGTCACCAACTAAAACATGTTATGCCCAAAACTGTTCAGATCAATCCTAATTGATTTTCAGACTTTTCTTGGTAATATTAATTGGCTCCACTTAGTTCTTAAGCTAACCATGTATGATCCAGGCCTCTCTGACATTCTCAAGAGAGATTCAGCTCCCACCTCTCAGAGCACTTATATCAGAGACTAAAACTGTCTTAGATAAAGTTAATCTGGCTCTCTCTAATGCTCAGCTTTCTAGTGTTGATCCACCTTTTCTAGTGTTTTTAATTATTTTCTCTATTCGGCATATGCCCATGGAGGTCTTTTGGTGGTCTCAGAGATCTTTACAATAGCTTTGGTCGTCAGGTACAAATTCTTTTTTTTTTTTTTTTTTTTTTTTTTTTTTTGTCTTTTTGAGACAGGTTCTTCCTATGCAGTTCAGGCTGGCCTTGAGCTCACTTTTGTAGCCCAGACTGGTCTCGAACTTGCACTGATCCTCCTGCCTCAGCCTCCCAAGTGCTTGTTCCATTTTCTTCAGTTCAATAGCAGTGGTTATGGGAATTTTCATCCCCTTGACAATTTGCACTGGGTAACTTCCCTGGTGCTATTGATAGTCATTGCCCCTCACTCGCTTTATCTTTCCTTCAAGAGAAAAGGTTTCTTTCTTTCTTTCTTTCTTTCTTTTCTTTTTTAGACAAGGTCTTGCTATGCAGTTCAGGCTGGCCTTGAGCTCGCTTTTGTAGCCCAGGCTGGTCTCGAACTCGCACCCATCCTCCTGCCTCAGCCTCCCGAGTGCTGGGATTACAGGCGTGCGCCACCATGCCCGGCGAAAAGGTTTCTTTTTGCATAAAAGACTGAACTACAAGCTGTCACATTGGACTTGCAAGATTCCTTGTTTTATTGGTCATTTACGTTCTCATTTCCGATTGTCAGGGCCTCCCTCTGAGGAACATGCGACTACAGACAGATGGCTGGCTGCTCCAATGTTACTCCCTCTAATACCATTCCAAAGGCTTGACAAAAGTTAAACAATGTTCCTCATGACATGCCAATCATTTCTGACAAATGAATGTCACTCCTATTCCTAAATTTGGCTCTTTACACTCCACTGGGTCCATACTGCAGTGGGCTCTTCCTCAGGACTTATTTTCACTTCTACCCACACTGGTAAAGTGGCTAAACACATCAGTGCTCACTGTTTGGATGCTTTTAGTAACCTTGGCCGCCTGAAGGCACTTAAAGCTGATATTGGCCCAGAAAATACAAGTGCTGCTTTCCAATTGTTTTGTAAAACTTTTCACATCTTCCTTACCTCAGAAATTCCTTATAGTCCTTAAGGTCTTTAAAAAAGTTTTAATATGTTCATCATGTGCTCAAAATTCAATGACAAAAACAAAAGAGATCATCCTTATGAAATTTACACTTTATAGACCTCACTTGGCAGTATATATTATTATTTTTTAAATGAATTTTTATTTTTATTTTATTTTTTTCTTGTTTCAGAACTTTTATTTGTTTATTTATTTTCATGGCCGGCTCAGCCTGCCCCAAGGGCAGGGCTGGCGCAGCATGTGGTGCTGGGGATCGAACTGCGGTCCCTGCAGCAGCCTAAGCTTTCCTAAGCAAGCGCTCCAGACCACTGAGCCATCCCGCCGGGCCCCGGCAGTATATATTATTAAAATTTTCGAATTCTACTGTGGATAAAGCATCAACAATTAAAAGATGATTTGATCAGGTAAAGAAAAAAACTAGGAAGTGTCCTTTGGAAAGATCTTCACAGGGGACAATAAAACCACACAGCCCAGGGCTAATTGTAGTCCAGGGTATGCTTGTGTTTTCCAGATAATGCTGGATGGCCTCTCTGGGTTTCAGAGCATGCTGTCTGGCTGTGTCATGAGCCGAGATCTGGAGGAGTTCATTTTACCTTTCGAGAAGCTGATGCCCGGCCCTGGGACAGCAATGCTTTATAGACTGCTCTACAACTGGTAGACAACAGGGAGCCTAGACCTCAACTGGGGCAAATCAAAGGATTTAACCCCTGATGCTCAGGAGATGATAGCCAAAACTGGGAATCCAAGGTCTGAATAGGTGATAAAGTACATAGATAATTGGACTAACAGCTACCAGTTCTCCTAAGACTATATATATATATATATATATAGCATGGGGAGATAGCTCCGTGGCACAAGTGCCTGCCTGGCAAGTGTAAGATCATGAGTTTGAACCCCGGTCCTGCAAAAAACAAACAAACAAAAATATATATATAGGTAGACAGATATAGACATAGATAGAGATATAGGAAATATATATAGGATATATTATATTATATGCCTATATATTTTATATATATAATATATTGGAAATGGCATTGAGAAACTAATCTTTTTTGAGAAAACTAATTTTTTTTAATTTTTAATTTTATTTTTTTTTCTTGTTTCAGAACTTTTGTTTGTTTATTTATTTTTATGGCTGGCTCAGCCTGCCCTGAGGGCAGGGCTGGCACAGCATGTGGTGCCGGGGATAGAACTGTGGTCCCTGCAGCCGCCTAAGCTTTCCTAAGCAGGCACTCTAGACCACTGAGCCATCCTGCTGGGCACAAGAAAACTAATTCTGTTAGTCTTTCTTTTTTTTTTCTTTTTAAGATTTATTTATTTATTTATTTATTTATTTATTTATTTATCTATCTATCTATCTATTTATTTATTTATTTATTTATAAATAAATTTTTTGCTTTCCCTTTTTCTTTTGGATTTTTTGTGTCATTTGTTCAAAATTTAATCTGGGGTATGGACTTAAAATCATCTATTTATTTATTTATTTATATAAGTAAGCGAGACCTTTTGTTTATTTATTTATTTATTTATTTATTTTTTCTTGTTTGAGAACCTTTGTTTGTTTATTCACTCATTTTCATGGCTGGCTCAGCCCGCCCCGAGGGCAGGACTGGCACAGCATGTGGTGCCGGGGATTGAACCGTGCTCCCTACAGCCACCCAAGCTTTCCCAAGCAGGCGCTTTAGACCACTGAGCCATCCCGCTGGCCCCCTCTTTTTTCTTTTTTCTTTTTTTTTAATTTATTTTTTCTTTTCTTTCTTTCTTTTTTTCTTTTTTTGTCTTTTTGAGACAGAGTCTCATTATGCAGTTCAGGCTGGCCTTGATCTCACTTTTGTAGCCCAGGCTGGTCTTGAACTCGCACTGACCCTCCTGCCCCAGCCTCCCAAGTACTGGTGGGATTACAGGCATGAACCATCACACCCGGCTTAATTTTGTTTTTTTTGCATTGTCAGAATATGATTCTTTTTTTTTTTTTTTTTTTTTTTTTTTTT
>PVJA010058534.1:0-10052 GCA_004027025.1 Myocastor coypus
TTTTTTTTCAAAGAAAGATTTCTGTTGGTGTATAGTAGTAGATGACTGTAATCCCAGCTGCTTACAGTATGGTCAAATTATTGAGTCCTTCTTTCAAAATAAAAAGATGGCAGATTCCAGTACTCTGAGTAGTCGAGGCAGGGGGACTGAAAGCCCCAGCCTGGCCTGGGCAACTTGATGATTTAGCAAGATCCTCAAAGAAAGGATGAGGATGTGGTACAGTGTAGAGCCCTGGGTTCAATCCTTAGTATCTTTGTTGTTGTTACTGTGGGATCAGGGTTTGAATTCACAACCTTGCACTTGCCAGGCAGGCACTTGTGCCACAGACCTATCTCCCCAACCCCTCAATCCCTAGTATCTTAAAGGGGGGTTGACTGGGGCTATGTCAGTGGGCAGAGATATTCCTTTTTTGTGTCCAGAGCACTGTGATCAATCCTAAGTATTGCAGAAAAATGGAAAACAAAACAGGAAAACAACAACAACCCCACTAGATTCCTCTAGCTTCTTCCTATTAGGAATACCGGTCTCTTGCTGCTATGGTGGGGGCTTGTGGGTTAGCTCAGTGGTTTAAGTGCTTGTGTGGGCAATCCAGTCAGGCACAGGGGAAGGTGGTTCTACCCCCAGACCAGTCCTTAAGGCAGCCTGAGCCTGCCACAAAAAAACAAAACAAAACAAACCCCCCCAAAAACCCACAATGCTTTACATGGAGACCAACAGCCCCTAGGTGTTCTCAGTGCCCAGATACTTGCTTCTTTTGTTTCTTGCTCACCTTGGGAAGAGGTCTTGGGCCCTCCACAGGTGACTTTGCCCTTTTCTCCTTCCTTTGGCACATGGTACTGCCATCTACAAGTCCTCTTTCAGAAGGGAGGGGAATGGGGGATTATAGAACCTTCCAGGAGATGGGCTCTTCACAGGTGTAGTCCAGAGGTTAAAGAAAGCAGTTTTATGGTCCCAAAGCACATGCTCTGCTATAGCCAACTCCTGGATTACAATGTCACTTTCATGGTCTTTTCATTCTTTTGGTGAGTGGAAGTTGTGATTTAAAAAAAAAATTACTATTATTTGCTGATGCAGGATCTTGCTATGTAGCATGGGCTCATGGTGATCCTCCTGTCTCAGTCTCCCCAGAGCTGGGATTGCAGGTGTGTACCACCACACCCAGTTTTGGAGCTGGCATAGCATGTGGTACCCAGGATTGAACTTGGGACCTTCCACTTGCCAGGCAGGTGCTTACACTGCTGAGCCATCTCCTTACTCCGCAAGTTGTGATTTTTAAAATTTTTATTTTAAGTCTGTTTTGTAAAACACTAACCTAAATCCTGAGGGTTTGAAAATTTTAATAGCTACATGTTTGCAGTACAAAATAATTACATTCATCGTGGGAGGTAACTAATGTACATAACACATCTTAACCCTTTTTATATCCCCTTTCTTTCTCTAGAAGTTGTGAATTTTATTTTATTTTTTAAAAAATTTTATTTATTTATTTATTTATTTTCTTGTTTCAGAACCTTTGTTTATTCACTCATTTTTATGGCCGGCTCAGCCCACCCTGAGGGCAGGGCTGGTGCAGCATGTGGTGCCGGGGATCGAACCGCGGTCCCTGAAGCCGCCCAAGGTTTCCCAAGCAGGCGCTTTAGACCACTGAGCCATCCCGCCGGGCCCCTAGAAGTTGTGAATTTTAGTATGATGAAAATTGTTATGGTTTTTGTCTAGTTGTCCTCCAAAAGTCTCATGCACTCACTGGGGCAGCTTCTACAGTTTGTGATTAATTCATGATCTGATGCTGGGGTTACAGGTTTGATTGCTACACCTGCCCACGGGCAGACAGTCTGAATAAAATATAAGGCAGGGAAGAGGCTTGTTAGCTGCTGCAGCTGCTACTTCTCCCTTTGCTCTTTGTTGTTTTTGGCCACCATGAACTGCTGCCCTCTGCCATGTGCCATTCTGCCTTGGAGCTAGCCAAGTATGGAGTGAAACCTTCACAAACTGTGAGCTAAATAAACCTTTTCTTCCTTAATTTTGGGTGTCAGGTATTTTGTCCCAGCAATGAAGGAAAAGTAACCCAAACAGAATTTGGTACCAGGAGCAGTGTCACCACTGTGACAGTACCCAGAGATGTTGTTGAAGAGCTTTGGGGAATGACCAAAGAGACAGTAAAGATTTGGAGATGTTGCTTGAAAGAGAAACACTAGAATGCCTTCACCATTCTGGCATGGGAGATTCTGGTCAGAGCTCAGAAGACCAGAAAACTGATAGAAATCCTGCCTGTAAAGACCAGGCTGGAAAGGTTTCTTCTGAGGACTGCAGTGATTGTTGGACTCCAGACAATGGGTGTTACAGCTTGGCAGAAAGTTTGTCTGCATTTTGTTCATGTCCAGAGACTTTGCCTGAGACTGAGATTAAGTGAGGTGGATTGATTAATCTTGCAAAATAAATTTGAAGGCAGTCACATGCTGAGACAGTGGCATGGCTATTGTTAGGGGCTTTTAATCAGATTTATGTTGAGAATCAAGAGTAAAGAACCTAGCAGGATGATTTAAAATGTTGTGAGTTTGGCCAGAAAGGAAGTTCTAATAAAACTGTGAACTGCAAAGATAAAGCTGAGAGGATCTCATTGCTGAGATGGAATAAGAGAATAGAAAAGACAGCCTGAGGGCATCACAAAAAGCAGGAAATCCCCACCCTTTGCAACCTCAAAACTGCAAATGTGAAAAATCTTCCTTTGAGGAGAAAGCTGCAGAGCATCATGTTCCATAATGGCAGTGATAGCCCCATACCAGGTTTTAGAATGGTGGCATTAGAGAGAATGTGTTCCTTTAAATCAGGGTCCTAATGCTCAGCAATCCAGGCACTTGCCCCCTATAGCCAAGAAAGAAGAAAACCTGGCTACTGCTCTAGCTGGCAATGGACCCTGGCATCATCCAGGTGGTGTGGTTGTGTGTGCAGAATGCAAGAGTTATGAGGTTAAGAAGACTTCCACTCAGATTTTGGAAGGTCTGGGAGGCCAGGCAGTGTGCTCCTGGGAGGGCAGTATGTGAAGCTATCAGTGAGAAGAACCCTATAGTGAAGTAGAGACCCCAGAAGTTTGGAAAAGCCAGAAGCATGAATCATCTAAAGAAAGTTGCAAGGAGGGAGCAAGGTCAGCCTAAGAGAGAAGCCATGGGAGCTACTACTAATAGTACCATAGTGGTGGAGCCACATGGAGCTTACAGTTTGCCAGATTGCTTTGGATGTTCCACATGAAACTACAGGACTTAATATCTGCCCTTCTGCATTTTAGGCTTGCTTTGGTGCTTTGTAACCTGCTGCTTATATTTTTCAGAATGGTAATATTTTTCTTGTGCCATTGAATGGTGGAAGTGTTTAACTTTCCATTTGTACAGGGATTCACAGCTAAGTTTGCCTTAGATCTTGAAGGAGACTTGGGATTGGACTTTCCAGCAACACTGAAACTGTTAGAACTTCAGCTACTCTTACAGATGGACTAAAATGCTTTTTGCATAAGGGAATGTGCATGAAGCTTTGTGGGGGGGAGGGGTTATGGTTTGTATCTAGGCGTCCCCTCAAAGCCTTATGCAGTCATTAGGGCAGTCTTATAGAGTTTGTGATTAATTCATAATCCAATGCTGGGATTATGGGTGTGAGTGCTATAGCTGCCCTAGGGCAGATAGTCTGAATACTATATGAAGAGGGGAGAGAGGCTTCCTAGTTGTTGCAGCTACTCCTCCTCCCTCTGCTCTTTGCTGTTTTCCTCCACCATGAACTGCTGCCTTCTGCTATGTCCCACTCTGCTTTAGAGTCAGCCAAGTATGGACTGAAAACTTCACAAACTATGAGCTAAATAAATCTTTCCTTTCTTAATTCTGGGTGTCAGGTATTTTGTCCCAGCAATGAGAGAAAAGTGACTGAGAGAAAACTTATCAACTTTCCAAGAAATGCATACTTGTAATCCTAGCACTCAGGAGGCTAAAGCAGGAGGACTGCTTTGAATTTGAGGTCAACTTTGGCTACACAGTGAGTTCAAGGTTGGCCTGAACTATATGTGAGACCATGTCTCAAAACAAACAAACAAACAAACAAACAAACAAACAACCTATCAACTTTTCCCTTTGTATTTCAAATGTTCCCTGTCCCCATGCATGCAGTACTGGGGACTGAACCCAGTGCATGAAGCTGGAGAAGTTAACCAAAACTGTTATCCTAAAATAATCCTAAAATACTTAAGGGCTGGCTAGATAGCTCAACACACTAAAGCAATCCCCAGTGTGCCATGCCAGCCCTGCCACCAGGGCACACTGAGACCAGCAATTGAGACTAGGTGTGGTGGCGCACACCTGTAATCTCAGTGCTTGGGAGGCTGAAAGCAGGAGAATCACTATGCTGATGCACGTAGTGAGACCCTGTACACAATGCAAACCCTGTCCTAAATTCACAAATAAATATAAATAAGTAAAACTATACTCAGTGGAACATAATAAAAATAATACAGCTAAACAAATCAGGCTTCTATCTTGGCCAGCCCTTAAGTATTTTAGTATTATAGGGTCTAGTTCATGCTAGGCAAGTGCTCTATTGTCAAATTATTCCCCTCATCTTGAGATACAATCCTGCTAAGTTGTGCAGGCAGGCTTTGCACTTGAAATCTTCTTGCCTCAGCCACTCAGGTGGCTGGGGTTATAGGTGTTGGCCACTACCTTATCCCTCCATACATGTACCTCCTCTCAGGGTCTTACGTATAAGTAGACTCACTTGTCTGGATTATTTCACTAAGAATCATGTTTTCATGGTTTATCCATGAATCAAAATTTCCCCTTCTTATGGACTAGTGGCACATTCTTGTATATTTTCTGCATTCTGTGCATGCATTCGTTTGCTTTACCGTCACTGAACAGGGCTGCTGCCAGAATCCATCTACAGGTCTCCATCTGAATCTCTGCTTCTGATTCTCTTAGGTGTCTTATGTGTCTTTTGTAAAATCACTGACATGTCAATCTTACCAACTCCCTAATAGCTTTAGTTTGTGATTGTCAGATTCCTAGTAGGACTGTTCTATCATCTGCTGATAATGACAATTAGGGCTTTCCACTCTAAGCTTACATATAGCAGCCCTGTCTTACTGCATTGGCTAGAGCCTCCACTCCAAGACAATGCTGATTTTGACCAGTGTGTTTTGGTATTTAATGAGGTAACAGTAGCAGTGTATTAGTGTAGTAAGTTGTATCAATCTGGAGCCAAACATGGCATCCTAAAGAAGTCTGATTTGTTTAGCTGTATTATTTTTATTATGTTCCACTGAGTATAGTTTCATTTATTTATATTTATTTATGAATTTAGGACAGGGTCTGCATGGTGTATAGGTTCTCACTACATAGATCAGCACAGTGATTCTCCTGCTTTCAGCCTCCCAAGCACTGAGATTACAGGCGTGCACCACCATGCCTAGTCTCAATTACTGGTCTCAGTGTGCCCTCGTGGCATGGCTGGCATAGCACACTGGGGATTGCTTTAGTGTGCTGAGCTATCTGGCCAGCGCTTAAATATTTTTTAAAGAATGAAAAAATAGTAAAAAAAAAACCCTTAGACACCTGATCTTATCCAAAAGGCCAAAAAGCAATAGTAAAAAAACACCCATTACAAACAATACAGAATTGCACTAAACAAAATAATAGGAATTCAACAATGATTGTTATATTGCATATTGTTGTCTACAAATTAGTTGTTCAGATTACCAGATACAAGCTTGCAAAACTGGTCAAAAATTATAAAAAATTACAAAGGAGAGAAGAAACAAAATTAGGCATTCACTGCTTTTTTCAACAGACCAGCAGAAATCAGCAGCACAAGTGTCCAAGCTCTCCTATGTACATGCACAGATATTTCTTTTCCTTTCCTTCGTTTCCTTCGTTTTCCCTCATCCCAGATGTTCTATCCCTATGAACAGTTTTTTTTTCACTTTCACAATGTCCACCATACCTTTCAGATTTTATTTACTCTTTCAGGTTCTTACTCTAGGGAGATGCAGAGTATGGTTTGCTGGTGTTTTGTTTAGTACTTTTGCATCTGTGAGTCATGCTGGGCTGTAATTGGGATTTCAAAATCATAGGTGCTTGCTAAAATAAGGGGGTGTGTTTTCTGTTCTCTCTCTGGGTCACATATGACTGCAGCTGCTGTTTCTTGAACAGACTGTATTTGTCTAGAATACTGTATTAGTGTTTTCTTTAGAAAGACTAAACTAACCAGTTTAAGGTCCTGAGAGGGTGCTGGGGCTCTTTAGTCCTTTTAGTCTTTTAGATTTTCATCCTCCCTGGCTTCCATTTCCATTCATTTCTCCTTTCCAGTCTGGGCTTATGCTGTTCTTTTCACGCCTCACAGGCAGGCACTCAGTTCACTGGCTGTGGGCTCTTCTGCAGTGACCGAGCACACATGCCATCAGTTCCCCTAGCTTCTGCTGATCCAGCAGTTCCAGTGAGTGCCACCACTACTGAGCTCTGAGTTCCTCAAAACTTCTATTATGCTTTGTCTTCAACCAAGACTTTAGCTTTTCCTTTTCCTAGAAAGTGAGTTTCTTTGAAACAACAAAACACAAAATAGTGTTACCCTAAAAGATGCGCTAGTGCTGTGATGTTATGATAGTGACCTCAGAAGAAACGGAAAATGAGCCACTTTAAAGGGTGACAGCAAGAGACGGCAGGCTGATTCTAGTTTGCTTGTGCAGCTGTTTTTTTTTTCCCCCAAGAGAAGGTCTTGCTTTCTGTTTCAGGCTGGCCTTGAACTCACTTTGTAGCTCTGGTTGGCCTCACACTTGTGGCATCCTCCCGCCTCACCCTCCCAAGTGATGAGTTACAGGTGTGCACTACCATGCCTAGTTGTAGAGTTTTTCTCAGAATCATCATCTATATATACAAAAATGTACACACGTTTTTAATTTTCTGGCACATTAAAAAATCTTTTTGCTATTTTTATGCTTATTTAGTTTCAGCCTTTTCCCTCAGCATTCATGGTCACTGGTTTGCAGGCTGCCTTCCATACATGTGAAAAGTATGTGTTCTCATTAAGAAGATATGGCTCAGTGGTGGAGTGGCTGGGTTCATCCCCAGTTAAAAACAAACAAACAAAACAAAAACAAAAAAACACACACACAAAATGTGAACACTCAAGAAATGCTGGCATTTGCTCTGTGCGTGTATGTGTGTGTGCGCGTTTGAGACAGGGTTTCACTATGCAGTTCAGGTGGGCCTTGTGCTCACTTTTGTAGCCCTCAGGCTGGTCTTGAACTTGCAGAGGTCCTTCTGGCTCAACCTCTCGAGTGCTGGGATTACAGGTGTGCACCATGTGCTGGCATTTGTTAAACTTCCCGCACTGTACTGAGACTGTCACAGATCAAATTCCTGAATTTTCAGTGGCCTTACAGGACTGTGAGCACTGTTAACATCCCACTTTACATCTGAGGAAACTGAGGCACAAGGCAGCTCAGTGATACACCCAAGGTCCCACAGCTACCAAGGCAGAGGCCAGGTAAGTGATTTCTGGCTGGAAGGCTTATGCTCTCTACCATCTACTTCCTCCCCAGAAATTAACGATATTACACGACAACACGTATCTTCTCCCTCAGTGTATGGTAAAAGACCCCACCAACCAGCTGCTGGAGGGCCGTGGAGCCACCTGTGGTCTGTGTACTGCTGCAGGCATTTGTGCAGCCCAACCGAGGGCAGGTGCTTGGCATATGGCATTCCATGTCTTGGACTTGTCCTATGGATCCTAACAGTTGAAAAGATATTTATTGTTGCATTATTATTATTATTATTTTCTGTATTTAGGGCAGGGTCGACAGGGTGTTCAGGGTCTCACTACATAGATCGGACTCTAGTGATTCTCCTGTTTACAGCCTCCCAAATCCTGGGATTATAGGTATGCGCTACCACACTCAGTCTCAATCGCCATCTCGGGAGCCAGCACAGCATTCAGGGGATCGAACCCCCATGCTGCACTCTGCCTAAGCAGGCACTGTAGTCCGCTGAGCTATCAGGCCAGCCTGTTGAATTATTTATAGCAATATACATCAGAAACATCCAGTGTGTTGGTTCAAGAATGATTAAGATGGCTCCAACTTTTCAAATCAATGGATCATTGTGCACTCATTAAAAGGGACATTTCCCAATGGTAATAGGAAAAAGTTACTATGATACTATAACAATTTAAGAAAAACAAATTCAGACACTTTCAGGGCATGTGTGAATAGTCTGGGCTGTCATGGATGTCTGTGTCCATACCATGACCCTTGCATGTAACCAGCAGAGGATCTGCTCTGAGCAGTCCTTGCTACTGGTGGCGCCAATCCATTTCCTCTACCGAGGGCTCCTGGCCTCCAAGGCAGCCCTTCCTGGACATTTAATTTTGGAGGACTTCCAACACCCTCAGAAAGAAAGAATAGGCTTGCAAGCTCTCTATAGCCTGAACTCTTACACCCCTTGGCATGGACAGGGGTTGGCAAACTATGACTGCCACCTAGTCCTGTATAGTTTGGTTGGCTCATAGTCATGTTTGTATGTCGAGTACCCTCTATCACTGCTGTTTCACCACGTGGTGGTGTTGAGTTGGTGTAACAGACTGCACAGCTACAAAGCCAGGAATATTTTCTTTTTTGTGGAACTAGGGATCAAACTCAGGACCTTGCACTTGCCAGGCAGGCACTTGTGCCCCTGAGCTATCTCCCTGGCCCTTCCAGGAACATTTTCTATCTGACTCTTTATAGGAAATATTTGCCAACTCCTGACTTAGTTTTAGGAGGGACAGACCCTTGGCCAATCTGCTATGTGGCTTGTATATATATATATATATATATATATATATATATATATATATATATATATATATTTATTTATTTATTTATATATATTTATATTTTTATTTATTTATTTTTCAGGACCGGGGTTCATACTCATGACCTTGCACTTGCCAGGCAGGCAGTTGTACCATGGAGCTATCTCCCCAGCTCCTGGGGTACATATATTTTTGACATTGCTGTTTGCTCAACATTTGACAGTAAACTGTTTTTGTTTTTCTTTGCAGTTTAGGGAAGGGTCTACAGTGTGTTCAGGGTCTCACTACTAGAATAGACTCATATTGATCTGCCTGTTTACAGGCTCCCAAGAGCTGAGATTATAGGGGTGCACCACCACATCCCATCTCAACTGCTGTCTCAACATGTCCCTGGCGTGGGGCTGGCACAGCAGGCCCTGGGGATCAAAACCCCCCTGCGCCTGCTTGCAGGCACTTTAATCCACTGAGTTATTTGGCCGGCTCTATGTGTTCCTAAAAATACTATGTGGCTGCTCCTGAAAATCTTAGTATGGATCTTTGTAACCAGGACCTTGGCCAGGGGCCAGGGTCCGTGAAGCACCAGTGCCACCCTGCCACCTAGTGGATAGGTTTCAGCAGTGTCAACCATGTGGTCAGCTCTTCCAAGGCAGACCCACACACAGCATGACTGAATGTGCCTGTCTCCAACACTAGCTGATATCTGCCTTTGCATAATTTTGCTCATTAAATCTCCATTCCTGAGACTCTTAAGGTTTTCTCTCTTGGTGATAGCAGTCCAAGGTGACTCAGCTTGGGTAGGGAAGGATAGCCCTAACACCTGAACAAGTAGGTCCCAGGGTGTGATGTCTTCCACTTGGAATGTTCAAGTGGAAGAGCATAGTGCCTCAAGTCCTCCTGCCAGTGGAGGTGGTGCCACTGAGGTCCCCCTAGAGGTACAGGTGATGCCACAGAGATCTCTCTAGAGCAGTGAGCTGACTGCAGCCTAGGGAAGTATAGCTTGAGAATACCCTAAGGACTTAAGGTACTGTTCTGTGGGGTAAAACCTAGAAGGTGATGGGCTGGGCTCTGAGCCTTCTGTACAGAATTAACAAGGCCAGAGGCTAAACTCCTGCACCAGACTTTCAGTTGGTTTGGGATGTTACATGAATTTTGCTTTCCTGTTCTAGGCTCTGTGTGTGTGTGTGTGTGTGTGTGTGTGTGTGTGTGTGTGTGTGTGTGAGTGTGTGTGT
>PVJA010058535.1:0-10033 GCA_004027025.1 Myocastor coypus
TTTGATCAATCTTATATACCTATATGTATTAATCTAAACTGATCTGATGATGAAAATATGTAATATAACCATTGTTAAATTTAAACAATAAAAATATTAAATTAAAAAAATAAAAATAAATTAAAAATCCTTATTGTAAGAAAAAAAAAAAAGAAAGAAAATTGTCAAATGTACCAGAGGAATTAGGAATAAATCATTTCTGAGTATTATCTTTATTTTATTTTATTATAATTTATATAATTAATTTTTCATAGTGATTTCTTTTTTTTTTTTTTTTTATTTCTTGTTTCAGAACCTTTGTTTGTTTATTCACTCATTTTTACGGCTGGCTCAGCCCGTCCCGAGGGCAGGGCTGGCACAGCATGTGGTGCCAGGGATCAAACCGCGGTCCCTACAGTCGCCCAAGCTTTCCCAAGCAGGCACTTTAGACCACTGAGCCATCCCTCTGGGCCCCATAGTGATTTCTTTTAACAGCCAATCTACAAAATTGTTGACATTTTGGTTTATTTGTTTGTTTGTTTGTTTGTTTTTGACATTTTCTAAATGATTCTTGTGAACCACAGCCAGGATGTCAGATTCAGAAGTGTACAAACTATGGGCCTGGCAGGATGGCTCAGTGGTCTAAAGTACCTGCTTAGGAAAGCTTGGGCGGCTTCAGGGACCGCGGTTCGATCCCCGGCACCACATGCTGTGCCAGCCCTGCCCTCAGGGCAGGCTGAGCCAGCCATAAAAATAAATAAACAAACAAGAGTTCTGAAACAAGAAAAAATAAATAAATTAAGACGTGTACAAACTAAATGCCAACCGGGGATGGGTGAGTGGGACACAAGACTGAGCCCAGGGCACCTGCACACCAGCTCCTCTATAGAGTGTGAGGCCTAAGCATCCACCCAAGGATCAAGGCCTCCCAGGGGCAGCAACTTGCTTAGTGCTTCTTTCAGTCAACTTAGTCTATAGATACATGGCTGGGTAGAGAGATTCAAAACCTGCAGAAGAGCACAATCCTCTTGCTAAAGAGGACACCCTTCTGTCATGTGGCAAGAGAAATACATTGTTTACTCATGAGGGAACTTCAACCAGTAAGTCAGGCCCTGTCGGCCTTTCAAGGAACTATGGAAGACCACCAAGCTGCGCTCTCCTGAAAAGCAAAGTCCCTTGCCTCGCTCTTTCCCTGACCTCTCCTTCAACACTATTCACTGGGACAAGCAGAGCTGGCTATATTGAAACAGATGTTCCCTTAATTGGTTAATGAAATGTGATCAAATCCAGCAGATATATCAGTTTGTCTCATTGCAGCACAGGGGCAAGAACTGTTTGCACTGCTGGTGGCTGGACTAGGGGATTAAGCAAGAGCCTATGAGATTCCAGGGCTGAGACATGAGATAATATCTCAGCTGAGGCCATGGAACTCAGTAAGAATTACTGAGTAAAAGTGTACCTTCCTGGTGGTAAAGGTGCCAGCACTGCACACATCGAACTATCTGTCTGGTTTGTTTTAAACTATCAGCACTGCTAATTAGAGAGCCATTGTGCCTGGTACAAAATTGCTCTGTTTCTCCTTACAGCAAATCCTTGAAAAGTTTCATTTCCCTAATACTGCCGAGACCTCCATTCACCTCCCTGTTGTTACCAATAAAAGCCATGAGCTTTTGGATTTGTGGCCTTTTGTTCCAAGGAGAACATTAGCCACCCCAGAGCTTCTCCTCTGCAGAACTTTCTCTTTGTCTTTATTTTGCATCCTTGTTGTCATATTACTCAGTGGGAGCCCTGAACCACCTTGGAGTCTTGGGTAAGGGACAAAAAAAGCATTTTTAGTTTCTCTCCTTGAGGATAAATGCCTCCTTAAGCGTTGGTTGAGTCCTCTTTTCTTCAAGGACTTGCAGCTGGCAGCTGAGGCTGCAGTCCCCACATGACTCCTCTGAAGACACCACTAGATCCGGTGGCCTCTGAGGTACTTCCTGTACTCCGCTGCCTCTGAGCATTTTTGCAAACAGGCCTGATGCCTTTGCAGTTTTCTTTCTGAAGAAGGCTGAGTGAGTTTGCTCTGTAGGAGGCATCACAGGAGTCAACCGATACAGGTGCAGAGACCTGAAAAGCACTTGCAAATAGAAGGCTATTGCCACTTTTAGCTTGTGAATTATTCATAAGACTTTAAGGGTGTCGAAAAAGCCAATCTGCTGTGTTAGGGAAGAATACTTCTTATTTTCGATCTTTTTGTACTATAAGAATTTTTTACCTTATGTAAATTTGTACTTTTATTTTAAATATAAGGGGGGAAAAAAGAGCACATTTCGATCAGCTGGATGGAATGGCGAGCCAGGCACTCCTAATATATAAATCTCTTCCTTCAGATTAATCACATCAATAATGTCTGTCAAGAAATGGGTACTTTTTCAAAACAAGATGGATCTGGGGGCGCACATCTATAATTCCAGTGCTTGGGAGGCTGAAGCAGGAGTATCACCATGACTTTGAGGCCAGCCTGGGCTACATAGTGGGTTCAAGGCCAGCCTCCATTATGTAGTGAGACCCTGTCTAAAAGAAAAACAAGCAAAAAAAAGCTTAATTGAGATTTAAACAGACTTTTTTTTTTTTCCTTTCCTTTGTGCTGAGCTCAGACAGAAGGCCTTATACATGCTAAATATGTGTTTTATCATCTCTGAAATGAAAAAATAATCTTTAAATGTTTTGGTTTCTCGGAACAAATTCCTAGCAAAATATCAAAATCATTCAGAAATCCATATTCACAGAACTTAACTTTTTTTTTTTTTCTTTTTTAGGGAAGGGCCTACAGGGTGTTCAGGGTGTCACTACTACATGGGACTCATGGTCCAAGAGCTGGGATTACAGGCACGTGCCACCACTGCGAGTCTCAATTGCCATCTTAGTGTGCCCTGGACTCGGGGCAGGCCTGGGGAAGAACTTAACATTTTATCTTTAGTTGTAAATCACAAAAGATGTTATCATATCAACTCAGAATTTTAAGTGCTTTTTTGATGTTTTTATTATTTTCACAGATATTTTTAATACCTTCCTTTGGAGAAATAATAAAAATAATTCCTTTTTTGGTACCAGGGATAGAAAAACATAATTCTTTAATGAAAAATTAAATGAAATTACTGTTGTGGCTTACAGAGATTTGCCCAGCCCCAAGGAACCAGTAGAATCCTGAGAGAGGGCAATGGACAATTGAGAAAAAACTATAAACACATACTGAAGAAAAGCTTGGACCCAGTGGGACCTGACTTCTCTGATAGAGAGGCAGTGACAACCCAGCACAATCTGCATCTTTACACATGCTAAATAAGGAGGAAACACTGTGTGTGTGTGTGTGTGTGTGTGTGTGTGTGTGTAAATTCTCAGTGTTTTGCTGAGAACACTGGAAGTGAATCATTCTCAGAGCTATCCGCTGTAGTCAATAGACACCTGCCAGACTGGCCTTGCTGCAGCCCCAACAGCTCGCTTACATGGTGCCCTCTGGAGCTCCATGTTCTCGGTGCTGGCCTTGCTCAACTCCTAAATGTGTGGTCGAGCTCCAGTTCAGCTGCTCCCACAGCAATTTCACTGTATTATTGTATGTTAACAGTAGGTCCTTTGGCTTCTATCCCCAGCAAGCACTTGTGCCATGGAGGTTTCTCCCCAGCCCCCATCAAAACCATTTTTAAAAGGCTTTTGTACAGTTTGTAAACAACCACAGTTTTCAACAAGAAAACTAAAGGATGTGATTTTTGCTTCTGATGGAGCAGAGATGGGCAGCAGATAAAAAACCTTGCCCTCTGCTATCACTGACAACAATTTAAGAGATTTCCAGAGACACGCTTAGTGTTGCCTCAAAATTCTCAGAGGTGTCTCTGGAGAAAACACATGGTGAGTGCAGACGATGAAAAAGGGTGTCAGTCAACTAAATTTAGAGGCAAACCAAAGGGAAGCAATGGGTTTTACGGTTTTAATAAATTTTAATTTTGACAAAAGCTTCTTTTTTGATATCCAGTCATGTTCACATGCAAATGTTCACACAAAGCTTATCTATTCATAAACATACTGAAAAGAAAACTAAATGCCAGGACTGGCCAGATAGCTCAGCAACTAAAGCATCTGCTTAGGCAGAGCCCAGGGGCTGGAGGTTCAATCCCCAGCATGCCATGCTAGCCCTGCCCCCAGGGCTCACTGAGACCTTGATTGAGGCTGGGTGTGATGGCGCACGCGTGTAATCCCAGCACTCTGGAGACTGAAAACATGAGAATCACTATGAGTCTGATCCATGTAGTAAGACCCTGAACACCCTGTAGACCATGTACCAAATATGAAAGAGAGAGAGAGACAGAGACAGAGACAGAGACAGAGAGACAAAGAGAGAGAGAGAGAAATCTAAATGCCAACTCAAGTCCTCTTCACAAATTCCCATCATTTTTCTCCTTTTATATGTAGATAGAAAATGTCTGCAGCTTACTAACATCCATACTGGATGCCTTCACTTCCAAAAATGATTCTGTTGTGACTCAGGCCTTGATCACCCTCCGAAGACTTGTAGAGAAACTGGACAAGGTGACCTACTCCTCAATGTGCACGAAAATTGCTTCCAGCTACTTGCATCTCATGGATCATGTGAGTCACACTATTAGATGTCTGCTATACTTTTAGGTCTGAGGGCTCACAGGGAGCCTCAGTTAGTGCAATGATCTTATATCCTAGAATACGTTAACAGAGGCCAGATGTTTTCTTTAGAGCCACCCTTATTTTCTAGAGACAGTAATATAGGAGCCCTTTAAAAAAAAAAAAAACAACAACAACTGTGAGCTGGGCATGGTGGCTCACGCCTATAATTCCAGTTCTTGGGAGGCTGAAGCAGTAGGATCAGTGCAAGTTCAAGACCAGCCTGGGCTACAAAAGTGAATTCAAGGCTAGCCTGAACTGCATAACAAGACCCTGTCACAAAAAGGCAAAAATTAAATAAATAAATAAATAAATAAATAAATAAATAAAAACAACTGTGAAGGGCTGAGGAGGTAGTTTGGTGGTCTAAGTGCCTGCCTGGCAAGCACAAGGACCCAAGTTCAATCCCCAGTACCACATGCAGTGCCACAATACTAGCCACCAAAATCCAGCGTGGTGGCATGTACCTATAATGCCAACACTGGGGAGTCTGAGACAGGAGGATCACTTCAGCTCTGAGCTGTGTAGTGAGACCATGTACCAATTAAATAAATGAATAAGTATTTTTAAAAAACCAACATTGAGGGGCCTGGTAGGATGGCTCAGTGGTCTAAAAGCACCTGCTTAGGAAAGCTTAGGTGGCTGCAGGGACCACCGTTCGATCCCCAATACCACATGCTGCACCAGCCCTGCTCTCAGGGCAGGCTGAGCCGGCCATAAAAATAAATAAATAAATAAACAAACAAAAGTTCTGAAACAAGAAAAAAATAAATAAATAGAAACTATTAAAAAAAATAAAACAAGGGAGGCTGAGGCAGGAGGATCGGTGTGAGCTCGAGACCAGCCTGGGCTACAAAAGTGAGCTCAAGGCCAGCCTGAACTGCATAGTGAGACCCTGTCTCAAAAAGACAAAAAAATAATAATAGTAATAAAATAAAATAAAACTTATCTCTTGAGCCAGGCGTGGTGGCTCATGCCTGTAATCCCAGCACTCGGGAGGCTGAGGCAGGAGGATTGGTGCGAGTTTGAGACCAGCCTGGGCTACAAAAGTGAGCTCAAAGCCAGCCTCAACTGCATAGCGAGACCCTGTCTCAAAAAGACAAAAAAAAAACCCAAGAAAAAAAATAAAACAAGATTTTGTCATGAGCTCAAGGCCAGCCTGACTGAGACCTTGTCTCAAAAAGTAAATAAATGAACAAGCAAATAAACCTCTCCCTCTGACTTATAATTTTCATCTTCTATGATGATCTTTATAGTACAACCTATCCTGTTTGGCCAAAGCAACCCTTGGAAATCTAATCCTACAGCAACATGTAAAAAGCTCCCAGCAGTACTCAGTGGAAATACTTCAAAGTCTTCTAGCACTTGAACAAAGTGTAATGACTTTGCTACAACTATCTTTATAGAAAGCACCCTCAAATTATAGAGGTATTCTAGTTTATATTTTAAGATCTTATTAAATACTAACCATCTCCCTGAATTTAAGAAATGCATTTCAAGGGAGAGGTTTTTAATGCAATATGAATTTCATAAGCAAATCTTTAACCAACTGCAGTGTTTTCCCATCTTCTTTACAGTATAATTTACAACTAAAACTTCTATGTAGTATTGTTCTGCAGTTTGATGTTTTGATGTATGTATACATCTTGAAATGATAGGCTCACACTAATTAATATATCCCTCACCTTATACATCATTTTTATGATGATAATATTTAAGATCTAATTTTGGGCCAGTGAGATAAGCTCAGTGGACTAAGTGCCTGATTAGGCAAGCACAAGGACCAGGGTTCGATCCCCAGCACCACATGCTTCGCCAGCCTGGCCCTGGCCCCAGGCATACTGAGCTGGCCATCAAGACCAGGAGCTTGCCTGTAATCTTAGCACTGGGAAGGCTGCAAACAGGAGCCTGCACACAGAACTTCCTGATCTGTATAGTCAGAACCTGTACTAAATACATTTTCTTAAAAAAGATCTAATTTCCTAGCAATTTTCAAGTATAAACTATTTAGGCCATGCAGTATTTTGTCTATGAGAGGCTGACTTTTCTTACTGTAATTTTTTCCACTTAACATAAAATCTCTCCTGAGATTTTCTTTTCTATTATGACTAGAAGTATTTTTGTGCATGTTCTCTTATTACACTAATGAACACTTGGGTCAATTCTATATTGTTCCTATTATGAATAATGAGTAAACAAGTATTATGCTCAAACCAAAATAAAGTGGCCACGGAGATACCTCAGCAGCATAAGCACCTGCCTGGCAAGCACAAGGTCCAGAGTTTGATCCCTGATAACACACACACACACACACACACACACACCTGACTTCTGAGACCCAATCTCTCCTAAAAATAAATTTTAAAAATTTCATACATGGGTGTATAGAGATATGCAGCACACATATTTATATGATATGTATTCTAATATTGTTTTCATATGAAGTATTTTTCTTTTCTATGGACACATTTCAGTTTTATGGAAATATTCGGAGCTTGGCTATCAGGCACTTTGCAGAGCTACTCAAAGACATGAATAAAGAAGCATCAATTCTGAAACGTATGCTACAAGGTTTTGCACCCCTCATCCTCTGTTTGGAGGACAAGGACAGTAGGGTGGTGAATGTAAGTAAGGATTTTGATTGTGCATTTCTTAACTGCAGAAAATGACAGTATTTTATATAACAGCAGATAAACTATCCTTATTCTGTCTCTCAGGCATGTAAATATGCATTAGCAATCTGTGACTCCTACCTGGAATGGCCAATATCAAATGTGCTTCAAGATGCAAGTTATAATTTTGAACTGGTAGTTCTCCACATCTGTAACTATCTTGTAAGTAGCCCTTGTACATTTACAAGAGTTGAGTTCTTGCATAAAAATCTCCAAGCTGGGCTGGGGAGATAGCCTGGTGATCTAAGTGCCTGCTTGGAAAACTCAAGGACCCAGGTTCAATCCCCAGTACCACATGCTATGAAAGCCCTGGAAGCCCAAGTGTGCTGTGCTGGCCCAAAACTGGGTGTGATGGCTCAAACCTCTAATCCCAGTGCTGGGGAGGCTGACACAGGAGATCACTATGAGTCTGACCTGCATAGAAAGATCCTGTATTAAAAGCAGAAAACAAAAAATATCCCCAAGTTTTTTTGTTTGGTTGGTTGGTTGGGGTTTTTTTGTGTGTGTGGTTTTGTTTTGTTTTGTCTTTTTGAGACAGGGTCTCACTGCAGTTCAGGCTAGCTTTGAGCTCACTTTTGTAGCCCAGGCTGGTCTCAAACTCACATCGATCCTCCTGCCTCAGCCTCTCAAGTGCTGGGATTACAGGTGCGCACCACCACGCCCAGCTTTTTTTGTCTTCTTGAGAGAGTTTCTCAGTATGCAGTTCAGGCTGGCCTTGAGCTCACTTTTGTAGCCCAGGCTGGTCTCAAACTCACATGGATCCTCCTGCCTCAGCCTCCCAAGTGCTGGGATTACAGGCATGCACCACCATGCCCAGCTATATTCTCAAGTTTTTAATTGGTCCTGATTTTGCATAAGCAGTAAGCCTTGGTCTCAAAGAGAAAGCACCTGAGCTTTTTCACTGATTTATTTTTTTTTAAGAATTTTTTATTTTATTTATTTTTCTTCCTGTTTCAGAACCTTTATTTATTCACTCATTTTTATGGCCGGCTCAGCCCGCCCCGAGGGCAGGGCTGGCGCAGCATGTGGTGCTGGGGATCGAACCGCAGTCCCTGAAGCCACCCAAGCTTTCCCAAGCAGGTGCTTTAGACCACTGAGCCATCCCACCAGGCCCCTTTTCACTGATTTAGAGAGGTGTTTTTTTTTCCTTTTTATCCCCAGGTTCTTTCTCACGAGAGTTGTATTACATATTTGATATGTGATGCCTTAAAATTCCTAGGAAATGTACAAGTAGATCTGAGGAAACCAGCAGTTATTTTGCTAGGTAAGTACGTTTAATTCTTACTTCGATTTTTGTATTTTATGGAAGGATCTACAGGGTGTTCAGGGTCTCACTACTGAATGGAACTCAGTGATCCGCCCGCCTGTTTACAGCCTCGCAAGAGCTGGGACTACAGACATGCACCACCACACCCAGTCTCAATTGCCATCTCAGCACGCCCTGGGGGGTGGGGCTGGCATGGCAGGCCCAGGAATTGAACCCTGGGTCCCTGCACCTGCTTGCAGGTACTTTAATCCACTGAGCTATTTGGCTGGCCCAGTTCTTAATTTAACTTTAAAGGTACAGAATGGCAGCTAAGGCATCTTCATTAAAAATGTGTAGAGCCAGGTGAGGTAACTCACACCAAGATTGTAGTACTCAGGCTGAGGCAGGAGGGTGCTGTAAGTTCCAGGCCACCATGAACTACAGAGCAAGACCTTGTCTCAAAAAATTAAAAAGTAAAAAAGAAGAGAAAGATTCTAACTGTATTTAGAACAGCAAAAGCCCAAAATATTGTTGAGGGTAGTAGCTACCACATATAAAAATTTAGTATCAAGCTGTAGGACTTTATTTTTTTTTCCTTTTTTTTTTTTTTGTGGGACTGGGGTTTTGAATTCATGACCTTGCACTTGCCAGGCAGGCACTTGTGCCATGGAGCTATCCCCCCAGCCCCCTCAAGCTGTAGAACTTTAGATAGTCTGTTGTTACTTAAGGGAACATAAGCAGAGCTGTGGAAGAAAATAAAAGACCTAGAAATAGACCCATCTTTATATATAAAATATAATCAGAACTAGGGGGATCTGTCAGATCAAAAAATGACAGACTCAGGGCTTGTGAGATAGCTCAGTGGTCTAAAGCACCTGCTTAGGCAAGCTTAGGCAGGCTCAGGGGACCAAAGTTCAATCCCAGGCACCACAAGTTACACCACCCCCACCCTGAGGACAGTGCTGAGCTGTAATAATAATAACAGTAATAATAACAATAGAAAAATGGCAGACTCGGGGCCAGTGAGATATGTCAGCAGAATAAGTGTCTGCTTAGGCAAGCTCAAGGACCAGGGTTCAATCCCCAGCACCACATTACCGCACCAGCCCCACCCCCAGGTACACTGGGCTGGCCTCTTAAGACCAAGCATGGTAGCCACTCACCTGAAAACCCAGCGCTGGGGAAACTGAAAGCAGGAAGATCACTATGAATCCAAGCTGCATATATATTGAGACCCCATAACAAATACATTTTTTTAAAAAAGACAGACTTGTCTGGGTATAGTGGCACACACCTGGATTCCCAGCACTCAGGAGTCTGAGGCAGGAAAGTCACTGGAAGATCAAACAAGACCAGCCTGGGCTACAAAGCAAGTTTAAGAACAGCCTGAGGCCCAGCAGGATGGCTCAGTGGTCTAAAGTGCCTGCTTAGGAAAACTTAGGTGGCTGCAGGAACCGCGGTT
>PVJA010058536.1:0-10046 GCA_004027025.1 Myocastor coypus
TTTTTTTTTTTTTTTTTTTTAATTTAAAGAAAAACTTTTCTTTAATGTTCATTTACCACAAGGTACATAATCAAAAATTTCAATGTTTGACATGTTTGTGGAAGTTTTTAGTTCAGAGTTTAGAAATTTTAGTCCTTGATGGCTTAATCCTGTAGCATTGGACCTGTGATTGCCTAGTATGTTATAGCAGAAGCACAGGGTGAGGGAGGTTGGTTTACATCATGGCTGCTGAAAACAGGGAGGGATGGGTTTCAAATAGCCACTTCAAGGGCCGATCTCCTGTTACCTCACTTCCTTCCATGAGGTCTACCTCTTTAAGGTTCACCAGCACCCCAGTAGCACCACAGGTTGGGGACTAACACTTCAACACATGACCCTTTGAAATGGAGTAATATTCAAGATCCAAACTATAGCTCAGTGTAGTGGTACATATCTGAAATCTCAGCACTCTGGGAGGCTGAGGCAGGAGAAATCACAAGTTGTTTTTTTGTTAGTTTGCTTTGTTTTATGTATTTGGTACATGGTCTCACCAAGTAAGTTAGACTTGTAGTGATCCTTCTGTTTTTGGCCTCCTCAGTGTTGGGATTATAAGCATGTGCTACCATGCCTGGTCTCAGTGGAGGCAGGGCCAATGTAGCATGTGGTGCTGAGGATTGAACCCTACTCCCGGCGCTTGCCTACCACTGAGCTAGCTTGTTCGCCAGAGAAGTCACGAGTTTGAGTCCAGTTTGGGTAATTTAACAGTTTAGCAGAACCCTACCCCAAAATAAAAAATAAAAAAGATGGTAGGAGTATAGCTCAGGATGAGGGCCCTGGGTTTAATCCACAGTATAAAAGCAAAACAAAATCCTAAACTATATCAGGAGGTGTGGGGATAATCCTATAAATCTAATTTGGATCCCAGAGTAGTGCTGATCACCAAGACAAAGAACAGGAAGAGTAAAACATTTCAGAGGAAGCTGAATTCCCTTTTGGACATGCCTATGACCATACTCCTGGACAGAGCCTCCATAACTAGGGTCCTTAATGCCTCTTGGCAATGACTGTCCAAAAGACAGGAGGGCAATCATTTGCCACTGCAGCTGGCTACTCCTGGGCTTTGGCTGATTGCATGTCCAAATGGAGGGGCCACGACTGGGGCTGCTGCCATCGCGAGGCAGGGCTTGGTAAATCTGTATTGTGCTGCACTGCCACGCACTTTTCCGGACACAGGTTATATGAGCTCAAGGATTGGACTGTCAGACTGTTCCTAAAGAATCCAGGGAGGAGCAGTGCTCTGTGCTGCGAAGATTACCACATCCATCTTATAACCGAGGAAACTGAGGCTCATAAATTGAGAGGCACAGTCAGGACATGAGAGAAAGTCTGTGTGTGACACAGTACCAGTGTTACATCATTAGTGGTTACATTTTCTCTACTAGGCCAGGAAAAGTTCTAAGGCTGTGTTTCCTTGGGGGAAGTGATATTGTCAGGAGGGGTTGTGGAGATCAGGAAAGGAGACAGAAAACTTCCTGGAAGTGGCACCATCCATGTTGTGGTAGAAGCATAGTCTTGTTTTTTGTTTTCTAGCCAGCAAGCATTGACAGTCAGTTATTGCCTGCAGAGAGGAAAATTTTGTGGTGTGAGGGCCCATAGACAGCATATGTCCACAGAGCCCCAAAAGTGGTGGGTTGGGATTCTTGCAACAGTTCCAACAGACATCAGACTCTGATAATGGTCAAACTAAGCATCCTTTTTGACTAGCATATCACTGGCAGTTGGAAGCCTGCTACTCTTTTTCATATCAGAGTTCTATATAAGTTTATGTCCTGTTTCCAGGCTGCATATTACTTAAAAAGAAAACAAAAGTGGCTGGGTATGGTAGTGCATTCCTATAATCCTAGTATTTTGGGATGCTGAGGGAGGAGGATCACAAGTTTGAGTCCAGTGTTGGCAATCTAGTGACTTAGTGAGACCTTGTTTCAAAGTAAAAAATAAAAAGGAGCTTGTGACATAGCTCAATGTGAAGGTCATGAGTTCAAATCCCAGTGCCCCTTCCCGTAGAAAAATATATGGTGAAACAGTACATTCTGTGTAAGGAAGGAGTGGAACTTATAAGAAATATAAGTCATATATTCTTTTTTTTTTTTTTTTGTCTTTTTGAGACAGGGTTTCATTATGCAGTAGTTCAGACTGGCCTTAAACTCACTTCTGTAGCTGAGGCTGGTCTCACACTGATCCTCCTACCTCAGCCTCCCAAGTGCTGGGATTACAGGCATGCGTAACCATGCCTGGCCTATAAGAAATATAAGTAAAACTAAACTTTGTGTGGATGACTGGGAAAAACTTTTAAGACATAAAAAAAATTGCTAACCTTTATTTGTCACCCATTGAATATTTTTGTTTCAGGTTATTTTCAGTCTGAGGCAGACTGACATAGCAGGGGGTGCTCAGATGAACCGTTAACAAGAACTGCATGTTTTTTTGTTTTGTTTTGTTTTTTGAGATAGGGTCTTGCTAAATATAGTTTAGGCTGGCCTTGAACTTGCTATGTAGTTCAGACTGGCCTCAAACTCAGGACAATCCTCTTGCATTGGCCTCTTGAGGTGTGGAATTACAGGTGTGTGCCACCATGCTTGGCTCAAAAACTGTTTCATCTACCTGGGGATCAAACTTGGGACCCTGTGCTTGCCAGATAGGCACTTATGCTGCTGAGCTCTATCTTTGGCCCTATTTTTTTTTTTTTTTTTTTTGTAGGACTGGGGATTGAACTCAGATCCTTGCGCTTGCCAGGCAAGCGCTTATTCTACTGAGCTATTTCCCTGGCCCCCTTATTTTTAATATTTTTATTCATTGTAGAAAGCTTGGGAAATACAAATAAGTAAAAAGAAGAAACAAATATATTAAGTTTTTTTTTTTTTTCTTAGACAGGGTCTCATTATGTAGCTCAGGCTGTCTTTGAACTCACGGTATAACCCAGGCTGGCCTCAAACTTGTGACAGTCCTCTGCCTTAGGCTTGTAAGTTCTGGGATCACAGGTGTTCACCAGCATGCCTAGGCCTAAAGCATTCACTTTTATATTTTCTTTCTTTTTCATTTCTTGGCATAAGTGGCTTCTGGCCATATGCTGTATAGGCAAATTTGTAACATTATTATTATTATTATTTTTAATTTTTGTTTGTTTATTTATTTATTTTTATGGCTGGCTCAGCCTGCCCTCAGGGCAGGACTGGCGCAGCATGTGGTGCCGGGGATCGAACCGCAGTCCCTGCAGCCGCCTAAGCTTTCCTAAGCAGGCGCTTTAGACCACTGAGCCATCCTGCTGGGCCCCATGTAACATTATTATTTTTTTTTTTTTAATTTTATGTACTTGACACAGGTTCTTACTTCTCAGCTCAGACTCCTAGTGATCCTCCTGTTTTAGCCTTCCCAACCCTGGGATTATAGGTGTGCGCCACCATGCCCAGACTCCTCTGTAACTTTCTTTCTTTCTTTTTTTTCTTTTTTTGTCTTTTTGAGACAGGGTCTTGCTATGCAGTTCAGGCTGGCCTTGAGCTCACTTTTGTAGCCCAGGCTGGTCTTGAACTTGCACTGATCCTCCTGCCTCTGCCTCCCGAGTGCTAGGATTATAGGCATGCGCCACCATGCCCGGCTTTTGTTTCTTATTCAATGAAATTAATAAGAACTGTCATTATCATACCACAAATAGCTGGGACTATAGTTCTACATCACAGCCCCTTGTTCTTTTTTTTTTTTTTGTGGCAGGCTCAGCCCACTCTGGGGGTGGGTCTGGCCCAATATGTGGTACCAGGGATGGAACCATTGTCCCTGCACTTGCCTAAACTTGCCTATGCAGGAGCTTCAGTCTGCTGAGCTAACTCATAGGCCCTATTTTCTTGATTTCTTAAAGGCCAAAGAGAATGGATTCCTTAGGCCCATTATTTGGTTCAATCTGACTCATGAATTTCTATATTAATCAGTATTTCACTAGTCCACAGGGTTTGACCATTATTATGGACATTTTGTATATTGCCTGCCTAGAATTCTCTTCTTCTTTAGGCTATAATCTTATAGTTTTCTTTTGGGAACACTACTGTCCTTTGCGGTCAATGTGGCTGAAGTGGGCTGAGCTTGCCCCCAGAATTGCTGGGGCAGACACTGAGCCTTTGGCCTTGCCAGTTATCATCACAGAGATGAGTAAGGGATGAGCATTTCACTCAGGTAGGACAATAAGAGGCTTTGCAGGGGTGGGGGGGGATGGAACAGAGGACCCTTTCTTCTTTCTAGGGAGTTGGGGTAGAAGAATGAAGCTAAAAAGTATAAGCCTGAAGCTGATTTGTGTCTGTATTTGCTACTCAAGGGGAAAGCCCACCTAAGGCAAAAGTCAACACTTCAGTGGTGTTGAGAAATGGAGATGATAAATAGCCTGAACTTCTGATGAGCTCCTAGATTCAGGGACCTGATTTCTTAGCTATCTGAGGCACAAATCCTCTTCTTTTGTTAATGCTAATTTGAGTTGAGTTGCTTTTATATACAACTGAAGAATTTCTAAAGTTTGGTTTGATGTCCTCCAGAAAAGGAAAATATTCCTGGTTTGTCACAGAAACAGATTCTGAAGGTTAAAGGAGCTTCAATATTTTCTTCATCCATGTTTTACATACAAATCTGCATGTATTTTAGTCAGATACCAATCTAGTCTCTGTTTCCTTAATTCCAGGGATAACATGCTCATTGTTTCAAGAAGTAATCTGTCCCATCACTGGAGAGTCAGTGCTCAACAAGTCATTTTTTCATGTACTGGCAGAACTGCACCTCCTTCTAAACCCCAGGCCTGAAACTAAGATAAATATTGGAAATAACCTAATCTGATAACCCAAGTATTTTGACAAAATGCTTGGATACATAGAGAGTTAAATTTAGCTAGACATGATAGTGCATGCCTATAAGGCTAGCCACTCAGGAGGCTGTGGCAGGAGAGCTACAAGTCAGAGCCAGCCTGGGCAACTGAGTGAGGCCATATGTCAAAAACAAAAAACAAAAAAACAAAATTCCTAAATTTAGGAGTAAGAGAGAACTAAATGGTTTGAATAAAAACATGGGTCTTTGTTGACTTATTGGCTTTTGCTTTTGAAAATTTAGGGGCCAAGAAGAGACAGGGAAGGAGGAAGAAGGAGGGCAAAGCAAAGTCAGATGATATGGAGGAATAGCAGAAATGCTTTATATAAGAAGAATGTCTTATACTACATTCTGAAATATTCTGTTACTATAATAAGTCCTGTAACTCTTTACTACAGTTTGGTATCAAAAGTAAGGTGTGTGTGTGTGTGTGTGTGTGTGTGTAGTTACAGTAAAGGTTGAAGAATAGTTGTTATAGAAGAGGGGTAATGCATGTGTCATGCAAGACAATTCATAAGCTAAATCCAGATAGTTGAAGCAGAGGTAATCATAACAATCTAATTGCTCTGGGACTTTGAATAATCTTTGAGAATATATTTGGGAACCTTTGGAAAAGGAGGTTTGAACTAATCTTATATGGTTTCTCAAGAGGCAGAGAAAACCCCAACTAACAACTGGGTTGCACTCATCTTGAGATATAATTAGCTTCCTGAAAGCCTTTCCCATACTAAAAGTACTTTTTCTTTGAGGCCCTTGGAGACTAAGCTTATGCCTTTTTTCCACATGACTATAACTTTATCATCTGGCTCTGGAGTCAGAGCAGGATTTGAATCTGGGCTTGGCCCTTGACCATGTTACCATGGAAACTAGAATCTGGTGGGAGGAGACAGAAAATAATAAGATATGTGTATAGCAGATGGAGGTAAGTGTGGTAGAGCAACTAGGTAATACGAAGCATGTCATAGGCCTAACTAGCCACTTTCTATAGACTAGAAAGGAGAAAGAGGTCTTAATGATAAAGTGATATTTAATCAGAAACCTGTAAGAGGGAAGAAGCAAACTGTCATGTTTTGGATCTGAAATGTGCCCCAAAACTCATGCATGAAGCTGTGTGTGGTGGTGCATGCCTGTAATCCTAGCACTTGGGAGGCTGAAGATGGAGGATTGGTGTGAGTTTGAGACTAGCCTGGGCTACAAAAGTGAGCTCAAGGTCAGCCTGAACTACACAGTGAGACCTTGTCTCAAAAAGACCAAACAAGCAAACAGACAAAAAAACAAAACAAGCTCATGTGGGAAGGCTTAATCCCCAGTGCAGTAACATTTGGAGGTGATCCCTCTGGGAGGTGATTGGGTCATGAGCACTCTAATATGGGCAGTGTTTTTCTTTTTTTTTTTTTTTGTGGGACTGGGGTTCAAACTCACAACCCTGTACTTGCCAGGCAGGCATTTGTGCCTGGGAGCTATCTCCCCAGCCCCTGGTCAGTGGGTTAATCCATGGATGGTTTCCTAATTGAGTGGACTATTGGAGGTGTAACAACCATGGAGATAGAACTGTTGGAAGAAGTAGGTCACTGAGGGCATGCTGCTAGGTATATAGACACTTGTTTAACAACCTATCTTTTAAACAATGGTTCAGATTTAGAAATGAGGCCACTGTTCAGACTTATGACCCATCTTATTTTTTTTTTTTTATAGTTCCATACATCTTGTTTATAGAGCCTCAATGTCTTTTTTTTGGTACAGTATACCTTGGTTATATAGTATTATAATTTTTGCTGATTGCATTATTCAATACAGTGCTATAGCTTTATGTCTTGTTATACATGACTGTACTGCATGTAAGAGTTACACAAATAAAAACAAAGTCATCAAGTTGGACTTTCCTTTGGCCATTCTTGTTCTGAATATTATAATGTACACATGTTCATTTGATGAACTATAAACAGTTCATTTGATGATGCTGTCTGTTAAAAAAAGAATGTCTGCATTTTGTTCCTGGCTCCTCCTTTGTTTGTCTCCTGGCCACTATGAGGTAAGCTGTCTTGCTCAGCTATGTGCTCCTGGTCATGATGCTCAACCTCCCTACAGGCCCAGAAACAACAGAACCAAGTGAACATGGACTGAATCTTGCAAAGCTTGAGCAAAATAAATGTCTTAAAGTTATTTCAGGCATTTTATCATAGCAAGGGAAAGCTGACTAACACACTCATAGACCTTGCCTATAGATAAGGGAAGAAGACCCTATTAGGCATATGGTAAGGCAAGTATAGACTTTGGGGTGGGAGTGTGTGGAATGTGTTTAACTCAACAAGGAGGACACTGAAGTAAGCAGAACAAGTTTGTCTTCCCCAGGTCTCACTATCTCATCTAGTGATGTATTAGTGCCTACATCTCACAGTGGGTGTACTGAGTGCTATGATCATTTCTAGCACTGTACCCAGACCTTGTAATCTGTTGTTACTGAGATGACAGCTGGGCTGAGGGGGTGACTCAGGGGGATTGCATGCACAAGGCCCCAGGTCTAGCTCCAGCACTGTGTGGAGAAGGAGGCAGCTGAATAAATCTTGAGCAGTATAATCATTCCTTTTATGCAGCAGTGAGGCTTGAAAGCAGGGCCTTGTACATGGTGAGCACTGTAAAAGTGAGCTATGTCCTTAGCCCTTTGTAGTTTTGAGACAAAGTCTCACTAAATTACCCAGGCTGGCCTTAAATTTACAAACCTCCTGTCTCAGCCTCTCAAGTATCTGAAACTACAGGAATAGTAGTTTATAATTTGTAGCTCTCTCTATTCTAGTTCTCTTCCTTTGATTCATGCTCTTATTAGTTTATAATCTCTTTGCTACAGTCCATCTCCACTAAATGATTACCAATACTTGTTATATACTACGCACAAGGTCATAAAGCTTTCTTAAGATGCCCAATGACCCTTAGCTAGGCGTGGTGGCGCATGCCTGTAATCCCAGCACTTGAGAGGCTGAGGTAGGAGGATCAGTGCAAGTTCGAGACCAGCCTGGAATACAAAAGTAAGTGCAAGGCCAGCCTGAACTGCACAGTGAGACCCTGCTGCAAAAAGACAAAAAAAAAAAAAGAAAGATGCCCACTGACCCTTAGGGGAGGGAATATCTGTACATTAATAGTCACCATAGGGGCCCTGCAGGATGGTTCAATGGTCTAAAGCGCCTGCTTAGGAAAGCTTAGGCAGCTGCAGGGACCGTGGGTCGATCCCCGGCACCACATGCTGTGCCAGCCCTGCCCTCAGGGCAGGCTGAGCCAGCCATAAAAATAAATCAATAAACAAACAAAAGTAAAAAAAATAGTTACCATATAAAACAAAGTAGATTCAAGAGAATAACAAGAAAAATATTCTTGAAGTTCATGAAGTGAACTCATGAAGCCAGGCATATCTGTAATCCTAGTACTCAGGAGGCTAAGGCAGGAGGAGCTCTGTGATTTCAAGGCCAGCCTGGGTTACATAGTGAGACCCTGTCTCAAATAAAACAGAGAGGTGAACTCATAAAAGACTTTCAAGGAAGTGGATATATTTGGACATCTTTGAAGATAGCCTTTTCACAGATGCAGAAGTAGCAGAGAAGTCAGCCCAGGAAGAAGATATGAGCAGGCACAGAGAACCACACACACCCAAGTAATAGTTGGGAAAAGGGAAATTGCCCTTGATGGTGCGAGCACAGTGTGTTGGAAAGGTGAGACCAGATTCTGAAGTGACTTGATGTGAAGGTAGGGGGTTGGAAGTTGGTCTGTGGATGATAGCCATCAATACTTTCAGGCCAGGAGTGATAGTCATAGTTGTGTGTGTGTGTGTGTGTGTGTGTGTGTGTGTGTGTTTAAATGTATTTAATACAGGGTCTACAGCAGTGGTTCTCAACCTGTGGGTCAAGACCCTGGGGGGGTGTCGAATGGCCAAAACACAGGGGTTGCCTAAAGCCATCAGAAAATACATATTTAAACCCATGCTATGCCATGGTGAAATGTTATATATTGGAATTAGTAATAAATATTTCTCAACATATAATTAAATATTGTTTTTGTGATTAATCACTATGTTTAAATTATGTTTGAGTTGTAGCAATGGGAATACATAATGCATACCAGGTATTTACATTCGGAATCATAACTGTAGCGAAATTACAGTTTTGAAGTAGCCACCAAAATTATTTTTTGGTTTGGGGGTCACCGCAACATGAACTGTATTGCGGGGTCACGGCATTAGAAAGGCTGAGAACCACTGGTATAGAGTCTCATTACACAGATCAGACTCGTAGTGATCCTCCAGTTTTCAGCCTCCCAAGTGCTGAGATTACAGGCGTATGCTGCCACACCCAGTCTCAATTGCTGTTTCACCACACCCCTGGGGCGGGGCAGGCACAGTATGTGGTGCCCAGATCAAACCCTGGTTCATATGCTCTGCCTAAGCAGGTGCTTTAGTCTTCTGAGCTATTTGGTTGGTCTTAGAGTCACAGTTATGTTAAATGATTGCAGTGGCAGTTGGAGATAGGAACAGATGAGTTAGGTGGGGCCTTAGGGATGAAAATGGGGAGGAAGGACTGCAGAAATGCAGGAAAAAACAGAGGATGCTCCAACTCCTCCCATAAGATTGGTGGGGAAAAGAGGAGTAGTCCAAACATGACTTCAGTAAAAATCCTTGTCTTCAAAACTGAGCTTGCTCGCTCACTTTCCTTCCTTCCTTCCTTCCTTCCTTCCTTCCTTCCTTCCTTCCTTCCTTCCTTCCTTTCCTCCCTCCTTCCCTTCCCTTTCCTCTTCTCCTCTCCCCTCCCTTCCCTCCCCCTTGCTGCCTCTCTTTTCTTTCTTTCTTTCTTTCTTTCTTTCTTTCTTTCTTTCTTTCTTTCTTTCTTTCTTTCTTTCCTTCCTTCCTTCCTTCCTTCCTTCCTTCCTTCCTTTCTTTCTTTCTTTCTTTCTTTCTTTCTTTCTTTCTTTCTTTCTTTCTTTCTTTCTTTCTTTCCTTCCTTCCTTCCTTCCTTCCTTGACAGATTCTTGCTATGTACTTAACTACATAGCTGCTCCTGAACTTACTATGTAGCCCAGGCTAGGCTTGCACTTGCAGAAATCTCTTCTGCTTCCTAAATGCTGGGATTATGAAATTGGGCTTTCTGAGCTGAGGTCAGCTGGGTTTTTTTTTTTTTTTTGTCTTTTTT
>PVJA010058537.1:0-10073 GCA_004027025.1 Myocastor coypus
TGGCTTTGAGCTCACTTTTGTAGCCCAGGCTGGTCTCGAACTCACAACGATCCTCCTGCCTCAGCCTCCCAAGTGCTGGGATTACAGGTGTGAGCCACCACGCCCGGCATCCCTTGCATTTTTTTAGAAAGATTTTAAATGTAAGTTTCTAGTTTTAAGTCAAAATCTTATCTCCATATGATTTTTTCCCTATGGTCTTTTCTTTACCCTTATTAAATATGTCTAATACCACTGTTCTGTGTTATTTTAATAACTGATAGTCGTCCTCAATGAAGTTTACCTGCAAACAAAAATCATTTTAAAATCTGCCACTCATAAAAATTTATCAGCTCTTAGGAAGTTTTACTAAGGTACTAAAACTGAACACAAGGCTGTAAAATTACTCTCAGGTGCACTGTCTTAGTTTGCTCTACAACAAAAACTATACAAATAGACAAATGAATACTTTTGCCTGCCTTCAGGAAAAGCCTAACAATTAAAACTTCATTTCACAAACAAGGAATGTAAAACCACCAGCGAGTGGATGCTTGTAATCTCAGCATTAAGGAGATTAAGGCAGGAGGACTGGCAAGAGTTTGAAACCAGCCTGAGCTACACAGTCAGTTCAAGACTGTCTCAGAAAAAAAAAAAAAAAAAAAAAAGGCGGGGGAGGGAGGGATGACAAAGAAAATGCAAGGATGTCAAACACTATCTAAAATGACTTTAAAGCTAAACAAGTGAAAAGGCTTTCCTTATAAGAATGTTTAAATATTGCCCCAAAACAGCCAAAGTACACATTAAAAGTTTAGTACATTATCAGAGTGCCCCTTTAAATCAATAGGCTATGCACAAATGAAAGCTATTTGGGAAAGAAATTAAGTCTCTGTTAAGTATATATGACTCAGGGTTTTAAACGTTAAACTGTAATAGAACTAAAAGAAAAGATACAAACATACTTTTTCACTTAAAAAATACTTTGTAAGGGCCCCCCTCCCCCAAGATAGCTCAGTGGTCTAAAGTGCTCCTTTAGGGACTGTGGTTCAATTCCCAGTACCACATGCTGTGCCAGCCCCAACCCCAGGACAGGCTGAGCCGGCCATAACAACAATAACAGTAACAACTATATATATATATGTATATACATATATATATATATACATACATATATATACACATATATATACATACATATATATACATATATATAAAAATGTGTGTGTGTGTATATACATACATACATACATACATATATATAGTAAGGTTTTTCTGTCACACAAAATTCAGAACCTTAATAGGATAAGACTGGTGATAAATCTAGTTGTGAAAACAAAGATTTTTACAGCAAAAATTAAGTGACTAAAAAAAGACCTATAACAATATAACAAAGTAAAAATACTTTTTAAAAAATTACAACTAGTTACCTTACAAAAGTAACACTAACATTTGAGAATAATAAATGGGAATTTTTTTCTCTTTCTTTCTTTCTTTCTTTCTTTCTTTCTTTCTTTTTTTTTTTTTTTTTGATGGGAGAGGGGAGGGGATCTCTTTCAGACAGGGTTTCACTGTGCACAATAGACTAGCCTTAAACTCACTTTGTAGTCCAGGCCTCAAACTCCAAAACCGTATTTTCTAAGACTGTATTTTCTAAAAGTGCAACTTCAGGAAAGATCAAAACAGCATGTACCCTGTCTTCATTTAGGGTACTGAGGTAGGAAGGTGTGGTAAGGATCATTGGGGAGCTAGGAAATTCAGGCTGTGATGATGCACATATACAAGCTCTGAGCCGGCTATAGGAAAACACCAGTACTGCACATTTGGAACACATGCAGTTCTCTACATTGCATGTACTGATTAAAACTCATAAAGTCCTGCAAAAGTTACATGTTTATAGATGCTACCTCTATTCACTATAATTAGCAAGTATTTAAAGTATGAAGACCAGTACTCTCACAATGCAATGTCAGTCTGGCTATAACTATTACAGATTGCAAGAGAAACCTGCAAAGCTTTCATCAAGGTAAAAATAAATACATAAATAAATAAAGCATCCCTTTCAACAGAGAAAATTATTTTCTTAACAGTTTATGCTACAGATACAATCACAAATACAAAGACATACTCAAGCATGCTCACTGTTAGCAATACAACTTCATAAAATTAGAAAGAAACTTGTGCCCAGTATTAGGGAAATGACTAAAAAGAGGTTAAAGTAGAGCTTGATTTGCAATGTGAGAAGACATTCAAAATATATTTTAACTACAACACACACAAAGGAAATTCTTTTTCACAAAGGAATACACACATAAATACATAGAAAATTTCTGAGAGGGATATAATAAGCTTATTAACTCTGTGGTGACAGCTGAATAACTCTTCATGGTAATTTTTTATATTATATCCTTCTGAATGTTTATGTTTTCTTACCAAGAGCACATTTTACTTCTATGATGTAAAATAAAATTTAGTATGTTTTCTCTATTCCACGCTGGGTATCAATCAAACTCAGACTTTATGCACCCTAGGCTGACATTCTACCACAGAGCCACAACTCCAACTATAATTTTTTTCTTCATTCATTCATGTATTGCATATAGGGCCTCATTACTCACAGCTCGGACTTGTACTGATCCTCCTGTTTTCAGCCCCTCCAGACTGAGAATACACGTGTGTCCCACCATGCTTAGTGTGCCCGGATCAACCTTTAGTCACTTCCTAATACTAGGCAAAAGCTTCTTTCTAATATTACAAAGTTTCTAATTTTATAAAGTTCCAAGTGAACATGCTCATTTATCTTTGTGTTGTGACTGTACCTATAAAGATCCCTAAAAAGAAAGCTTGTCTTGGACCTCTTACCATTTACAAAAGATGGGGGGTGGAGGGAGAGAGAACGGGAGAGGCAAAGGGAGATATAAAAAGAGTTAAGATCGGCTACTTACAAGTACTAACTCTCCATGATGAATGTAATTACTATGTACTATAAGCATATACTGACAAAAATAAAAGGTAAAAAAGCAAGAAAACTTGCCTGTTTCCAAAACCCAAATGAAGTCTCCAATAGGTTCTTATAAGAATGGATTCTGGATTTGCATCTATTCTGCCAGTCCAGAGACCGGTAGGACACACACACACACACACACACACACACACACGACTTTCCTACCAAAAATATTAATTTAAAAATGGCTCAGAACCATAAAAACCCTGGGTTTAAAAAAAAAAAAATTGTTTTTAAATTTTTATTTATTTATTTATTTTTGTCTTTTTGAGACAGGGTCTCACTATGCAGTTCAGACTGGCCTTGAGCTCACTTTTGTAGCCCAGGCTGGTCTCAAACTCACATCAATCCTCCTGTCTCAGTTTCCCAAGTGCTGGGATTACAAGCATGCGCCACCACACCCAGCTAAAACCCTGGGATTTTAGGAAGGAAAGAAAACCCCATCAGGAAGAAAGGCCTTCCATCTAATCTAGGCAGCACAATATACTATGTGCTGAGGGTGAACTTCTCAAAAATGAATAAGAGCTATTAGATACAAACAAACTAGAGAGTATATCCCAAAGAACTCTGGACAACAGAATATGAGAAACTGTAACATAAAATCATGCCAGGTATGGTGGCACTTTGTAATCCCAGCACTTTGTGGCTGAGGCAGAAGGGATCAAAAGTTCAAACCCAGCTGGGGTAACTTAGCAAGATCCTGTCTCCAAAACCAAACCAACCCCCCAAAAGGTGAAGATTTAGAGCAGTATAGAGTCTGTGGGTTCATTCCTTAAGGGGAGGTATGCCAGTACTTATACATTAAAAAAGAGATTGGAAAATCTTCAAAAAAAAAAAAAACTCTGTAAACTGTATACTTGCATCCACGCATATGCATGAGCACATACAGATGTTTCAAAATTAAAAACTACAGAACCTAGTAATTATAAAAAGTTTAAGAATTATCAAATAGATATACAGATCTGATAAAATTGAACAGTATCACAAAAGGACATAAGGAAAACATGCAAGAAAATGTAATAAAGTATATAACAAGTCTAGTAAAATCAATTGGGAATTCAAGCTGAGGAAAAAAATAAAAGGAAGGTTGTACTGGATAAGGTAATTGCTTAGAATTTTCAAAATCAGGTGAAAACATCAATATTCCAAGTCAAGGCCAACAAGATATGGACAGAGTAAAAGAAACACACTCTAAATAGTTCTATGTTAATAGTGTAAAATTCAAAACATAAAAGGTAAGATCGAAAAGTAACACAGGAAAGATGTGCAAAAGAATATTAAATTCATTATTCAGCAACAGAAGCCAAAGGATAATGGAGTAAAGTATAGAAACAACAAGCATTAATACAGAATCCTAGACTGAACTAAATGCTGGGATATCAGTTTTAAAAAACAATAAATAGAAGCCTATCACCCATGTATAATCAACAGAATCATGAAATATAAAATTAGCAAGAAATATGTACAAACTTTACTAATCCAGAACATAGTATTTTTGGTTGAGTAACGCTTTTTCCAACCAGAACATGACTGAGAAGACTCCAATACTCTTTTACTAGAAATTACAGCCACCCATCTGCTTTTTGTTTTCCCCTAATAAACTTTTCCAAAAACCAGGAAAAAATTCTTCTCTGGACCCTCAAGTTTCTAATTACAGTACAAAGTGTTATGAAATATCACTGCATTTTATAGTTAAGTTTAGTAATTAAATACTAAAATCTAATTAATTTTCCTTAAATCTTAGAAAGATGTGTAGTTTGTATTTCAACATCTGCAGTTCACATGCCACTTTTTATTTTAATATCAATTCCATAAGCAAATTTCTATCACTGCTATTTAAGAGAAAGCAAAAGTTAGAAAGTCTGTGCACAGACAAAATAATGCAGCCAGCCAAATCTGAAAGCATGTTCTCATTACAAATACAAAAGAAGAAACTAAGACAAGGCAAAACACTGCTTCTGATGCAGTCTCATTTGTGGATTTTTCTGTAACATACCTACCATTGTTTTGTTTTTTTCAGACAGGGTCTCACTGTGCACTTCAGGCTGGTCTTGAACTTACTATAACCCCAACTGGCCTCAAAGTCACAGCAATCCTCCTGCCTCAGCTTCCTGGGTGCTGAGATTAACAGATGTGCACCACCATACCCAGAACATTACTACTGTTAAGAACTTAAAAATAAATCTTTAAGAATAAAGAGATCTAATACCAGCTCTTGGAAGGCTGTAAACAGGTGGATCACTACAAGTCCTATCTACTAGTGAGGTCCTGAACACCCTGTAGACCCTTCCCTGAAATACAAATAAATAAATAAATCTGCATTTGATTCACCAAAATTAAGAGTATACTCCTTTATTTTTTTTTAAATTTTATTTATTTATTTATTTTCTTGTTTCAGAACCTTTGTTTGTTTTATTCACTCATTTTTATGGCCAGCTCAGCCCACCCCGAAGGCAGGGCTGGCGCAGCATGTGGTGCCAGGGATCGAACTGCAGTCCCTGAAGCTGCCCAAGCTTCCCCAAGCAGGCGCTTTAGACCGCTGAGCCATCCCGCCAGGCCCCAAGAGTATACTCCTTTATATCCACTGTCTTATACAGTCATCATTCCACAAAACTACCTTAAGAACCAGGGATTAAAGATATATAGTCACTAAAGTATTCTAACTTACTACATGCAAGGGTTAGCTCATGCTAGGCGAAGGTAGACTGAAGGTGTGCAATGAGTGGGACTACATGCCCCCTTCACCTACTATTGGGATGCCTGTCACAGTGGCTCATGCACAGTGCAGCCCCTATGAATTCTACAGAGAAACACCAAGTTTAGCTTCTCTAAACATATGTAACTTTGTATAGGTAGTCTTTGCAAGGCCTTCATTTTGAATTTTATTTCAAGATAAAACTTTATAATGTAGTATAGTATTCACTAGAACACTAAGACAAAAATCAACATTTTTTTTTTTTTTTACAATATACACTTGATTGCAAAATGTTTTGAACCCACAAATGTAATCCAAGAAAAAAGGACAAATAAAATAACCATGAATTGGCAGTGCATATTTTTTAATAAGTGTTTAAATCTATGATAAAAATACATTTACCGGCCCGGCGGGATGGCTCAGCGGTCTAAAGCGCCTGTTTGGGAAAGCTTAGGCGGCTTCAGGGACTGCAGTTCAATCCCCGGCACCACATGCTGTGCCAGACCTGCCCTTGGGGTGGGCTGAGCTGGCCATAAAAATGAGTGAATAAACAAAGGTTCTGAAACAAGAAAAAAATTTAAAAAAAAAAATAAATAAATAAAAAGAACCTATACCCAATAAATAAAAGACTTTTTAAGAAATTAAAAAAAATAAAAAGATAAAAATAAAAAAATAAAAAAATACATTTACCAAAAAACATAGCTATTCCATTGACAACAGCCTCAACAGTAAGAAGCTCAAGCAAAAATGCAAAAAGCAGCGAAAGAAATTATTTTTTTTTTTTTAGTTCTTGTTTGTTTGTTTGCTTATTTGTATGGCCGGCTCAGCCTGCCCTGAGGGCAGGGCTGGCGCAGCATGTGGTGCCGGGGATTGAACTGTGGTCCCTGCAGCCGCCTGCAGGTGCTTTAGACCACTGAGCCATCCTGCCGGGCCCAGAAATTATTTCTTTAAGAACAATGTCAAGGAGTTTGCTCCATGAAAAAGCAGTCTGTTATTTTACCAACTGAATTTCCACAAACTTAAAGATGGCTTTTGTTGACAAAGCTGAAACGTAGAACACTGGACATGCAGCTGAACAGTACAGCACTTGACTTGTGTGCAAGACTCTGAGGTTGACACCCCAACACCACCAAAAGAAAGAGAGTAGGTGGGACACCAAATACCTACTAGAAGAAAGATCCTCTAAGAACCTGGAATGTGGTCAGTATCACAAACCTAAACCAGGGGCTGGGACATAGCTCAGTAGTCTAAGCATCTGCTTAATAAGCACAAGTACCCAAGTTCAATCCCTGGTACCATATACTAACAACCTCAAAACCAGGGGTGGCAGTGCACACCTGCAATCCCAGTGCTGGGGAGGTTTAGAAAGGAGATCACTATAAGGCCAAACTGTGTAGTGAGACCCTATGCCAAATAAATGTAATAGACCGGGACTGGGACCCATCTATTATGTTTAATTGGAGACGGAGAGACAGGGAGATGGAGACCGAGATCAGACTAGAATATTTTTAAAAAGGAACCTGAACTATAGCCACAAGTACAAGCCCCTATACTCTGGCCTACCCCTGCTACTTGGTATTGTCCTTAGGTACCAAGTATAGGCAACAGCCAGCAGCCACGCAAAAGCAGAAAGTACCTCAATAGGCAGCACAACAGCTGCCACACATGAATGTCAGGTAGCATGCAAGGCGCTTGATTTGACCACTGTGAGATGAAAAAATAGTTAAGGAGAAAATAAATTAAGGGCAGCCAGCCATGTTCTAAAAATATCAAATGTAGTAAACTGATGAATTCACTTTAGCTAACTACAATGCCACTAACTTAAAAAAAAAAAAAAAATGTAGGTATATCAAAAGTCATGCACTAGGGCCAACAAGATAGTGCAGTTAGGGCCAGCCAAATAGCTCAGCAGATTAAAGCACCTGCAAGCAGGTGTAGGAATGCCAGATTCAATCTCCAGGCCTGCTGTGCCATCTCTGCCCTGGGGAACACTGAGATGGCAACTGAGACTGGGAGCGGTGGCACACTCCTGTAATCCCGGCTCTTGGGAGGCTGTAAACAGGAGGATCAAGAGTCTGATCTAGTAGTAAGATCCTGAACACCCTGTAGACCCTTTCCAAAAAATACAAAAGACAGCACAGTGAATTAAGCACCTGCTTTGGCAAGCTCGAGGACCACGGTCAATCCCTGGTCGCGCATGCTACACTGGCCCTGCCCCTGCAGCATGCTGAGCCAGTGACCAAGTCCAGTCAAGCAGGCACATGCTTGTAATCCTATGGGAGACTGAAAACAGGAGGATCATGAGTCCAAGCTATGTAGTGGAACCTTGTACCAAAAACATTAATAAGGAGGAGGAAGAAGAAGAGGAGGAGCAGTAGCAGGAGGAGGAGCAGCAGCAGCAGCAGCAGCAGCAGCCATGTACTATAAACCAGTTGCTACAAAAAAAAAAAAAGGGATTTCAATTGACTTCTTTTAAAAGTAAAATCTGAAAAATTCAGTATACATTATAGAATATCTGATTCTGGAAGACATTTGCTAAAATAAGTAACTTGGAGATAATAACAATAACAAGTAGCATAAGTTGGGAACTTTTTAAAAGGCTAATGATCATAGCACAAAGTTGTTAGTAACACTTTAGAAAGTATCTTTAATCAAAGGACTGTTCTCAGACCCACCTTACTAATAATCAACTGCATAGATAAAGATAACATGAGATTGCCAGCTGATAAATGACATGTTGGACACAATAAGGAAAGCCAGTTAGTGTTTCAGAAAACAAGATCATTTTATCCTTTGCTGTCTTTGATTAATTAAAGTTAACTAGCTAAAAATTCCAATAATTTATTCACTTAAGCAGGGTACCACTTTACTAAATATATGGGCCTACCCAACATAATTGTTCAGTTAAGTAGTTTTCATCAAAATGGCTCTCTAGACAGAGACAAAAGTGATCACAGGTTCAAGAACAACCAAAAGAAACCACCAAACGAAGCAAGTAATTAAAGAGGGAAAAAGTATTTAACCTACAGCACAAAAATAACATGACAAAGATAAGCCAACACATATCAGTTATGACAATCAATGTAAAAGGCCTCAATTAACCAAACAAAATAGACTACCAGAGTGGATTAAGAAAGAAAATACAACAATATGTTGCATATAATAAACACATTTAACTTAAAAGGAAGCTCCCAGACTAAAAGTTCAAGTATAAAAAACAATCTTCCATGTCACAGAAATCAGAAAAAAGCAGGGATAGCTATCCTGGTTGCTGACAATGTCAATTTCAAATAAAAAATCATTCAAAGAGATAAAGAAGGTCACCACTTACTTGTTATGGGAAAACTGCAAGACAAAGAAATAACAATTATAAATATATATGCACCCAATGTAGAAGCACCCACCTACATAAGATAACTTTTAACAGACATGAAAAATCAAATGCATAAAAATAACAGGAGACTGCAACACATCACTGTCACAAAGAGATCAGGCAAAAAAAATCAGCAAAAAAAAAAAAATAATAATAATAATAATAATAATAACAACTAAACCCAACTTGTGAAGAAATTTACTTGGTAGACCTTTACAGTGTTTCACCCAGAAACAACAGACTACACACTATTCTCAGCTACACATGGGACATTCTCCAAAACAGACCATATACTGGCATAGGGAGCATTCTTCAGTAAATGCAAAGGAAATGAATACTATCTGATGACACTGCAATAAAACTAGAAACTACTGAAAAAAAGAAACTACAAAGACACCATTAACACATGGAAATTAAATAGCCTCCTAAACAACTAGTGGGCCATAGAGGAAATTAAACAATATTTACAATCCAATGAAAATGCAGATACAACTTACCAAAACTTGTGGGATGCAATGAAAGCTGTCTTAAGAGGAAAATTTATAGCACTAAATTCACACATAAGGAAAATAGAGGGGCCCGGCGGGATTGGCTTAGTGGTCTGAAGCACCTGCTTGGGAAGCTTGGGCAGCTTGGGCAGCTTCAGGGACCTCGGTTCGATCCCCGGCTCCACATGCTGCGCCAGCCCTGCCCTCGGGGCAGGCTGAGCCAGCCATAAAAATGAGTGAATAAACAAAGGTTCTGAAACAAGAATAAAAATAATAAATAAAATTTAAACAAAGGAAAATAGAACAAGCCCAAATAAATTATCTTACGCTGCATATCAAGCTCTTAGGAAAAGAAGAGCAAGTCAAGCCCAAAAGCCAAAGACAGGATATTTTAAAGATTAGCACACAAATTAAAGCACCAAAAACAAAGAAAACAATATGAAGAATAAATGAAGCAAAGACATGGTTATTTGAAAGGATAAATAAAAGTGATAAGCCCCTAGCCAACTTAATCAAAAAAGAAAAGAAAAAAAAAAAAAAAAA
>PVJA010058538.1:0-10049 GCA_004027025.1 Myocastor coypus
TAATGTGGATTTAGAAAGGTTAATGTTTAGTTGTTTGATCAATCTTATATACCTATATGTATTAATCTAAACTGATCCGATGATGAAAATATGTAATATAACCATTGTTAAATTTAAACAATAAAAGAATTGAAAAAAAAATAAAAAATAAAATATCACTGCCTCAAGTGTCATGATGAATAATACTAAACAAGGCTCAATGCAAAATAACCATTACAGGGCCAGCCAAATACCTCAGTGGATTAAAGCACCTGCAAGCAGGCACAGGGCCAGGGGTTCGATCCCCAGGCCTTCCATGCAGGCCCTGCCCCCAGGGCACACTGAGACAGCAGTTGCGACTGGATATGGTGGTGTGCATCTGTAATCCCAGCTCTTGGGAGCCTGTAAACAGGTGGATCACTACGAGTCCTATCTAATAGTGAAACCCTGAATACCCTGTAGACCCTTCCTTAAAATAGATAGATAGATACATACATACATAAATAAATAAATAAATGATTTATAAATAAGGCATGTTGTCATTTCCATTTGTGGTCTTACTCAAACATTATTCACACAGGCTTGAATCACAGGTCACACTCCAAAAGCCCATGCTCTTACCATGAGGATTCTTCTATAACTGTCTCGGTCAATACCCCACAGTTTCACGTTTGTCTTCGCTTTGACAGTGGCTGCTCTAGGTGTCCCATAAATCAAAGCCAGTTCACCAAAGCTACCTCCTTCCCCAACGCTGGTTGCCCACTCATTGTTCACATACACCTAAAATGCAAATGACATCCAAGGATTTTTCTCTGCATATACACGTTAAAAAATCTCAAACCTCTTTGAAGGGATCAGAATCCTGAACTTGTCTTTAGAAGAACACACATTATGTTTTCAGAAAATAGCAAAAGAGAGTAGTTGGACTGAGCGTGACCTAAATGCGCAAGTATATGATGTGAAAGATGTGCTCTTTGGACATAATGGAAGAAAAGGTCACCCAAGCAGCAATACCGAGAACACAGAGTCCGCAGTTCCTGTGTCGAGCTCTGTACCAAGCATTTCGCCTGCACTAGGGCACTGAATTTCCTAATCATCCTGTACCACGGTGCCATTTCTGTCCACATTTCACTTGGTAAACAGGACTTAACAGAAGACAGCCATGTTAAGTCTCTGAACCGACAGCCAGGCATGGACACCCCTTCACTGTATTCTGACCTTGCTTCCCAGCATATGTGCTCTTTACTACCACCCCCCAAGACAGTTGTAGCTAGAGAAATTACCTTTGTGTCAATAAAAATACCCAGCAAAAGGTACTAAAACCTAACATAAAAGAGCTACAATAGCCCTTCAGAAATATTAAGCTTATTTTCTTCTCTGAATTAGTACTAGGAAGACAACAATACACAATGCATCAACTACTGGAACTGTCCCAACAATCTGTTGTGAAACCAGGCTTCTTAAAGTTTATCCTTTTTAAAAAAGAAGTATAAATACATGTATACACCCACATGCACATGACAGCTAAAACAACTGTACTACTCTCTATTGGTCTATTAAAGGAAACAGTTGTTTACTTTTTTGTTTTGTTTTGATCTTTTTGAGACAGAGTCTCACTATGCAGTTCAGGCTGGCCTTGAGCTCACTTTGTAGCCCAGACCATCTCAAATTCACAACGATTCTCCTGCCTCGGCCTCCCATGTGACGGGATGACAGGGGTGTACCACCATGCCCAGCCCATTTGTTTGATCAATAGTATATGCCTCTATTTGGTAATCCAATCAACTACTCTGAAGATAACAGTATGTAAAATAACAACCATTGTTATGACTTCCTATCACCTTGTTTTGAAATTCTCTATCATTGTTATTGTTTATTGTTCTTATTTGTTCTCTTTAAAAAAATTAAAAATATAGAAATCTTTTTTTTTTTGCAAGACTAGGGTTCGAACTCACAATTTTGCACTTGCTAGGCAGGCACTTGTGCCACGGAGCTATCTCCTCAGCCCCAGAAATCATTATAACAAGAAATACTCTATTATTGCCTAGAAGCAGTAAAAATCAAAACATTGACTTCTGAGATAAATATTTGTCATAATTAAATCTTACATCCATTTCTCCTTGATCAATCACATAGAAGTTATCCCCTTCATCACCTAAGAGTAAAAAAAGGACAAAAGTCAAATTAATACAAAATAAACTCATAGTGGTGCTTTGCTAGAAAAGCATATTAACAAGAACAAAACCTTTAAGAAAAAATAACCCAGCAATGTGTTTTAAAAGTCACAATACTGATCAATTTTATTTTCAGTTATCCCATGCAAAGAGTATTAGAAAAAAACTAAAACTGATGAAGTTATTAACTATTATGACCTGTATAACAATGCAAGAAATAATTAAAACAGTTAATATCAAATGCCACAAAATGTGACCCATGAAAATCTCAAGAACAAGAAACAAAAGATATCCAAAAGGTTATACTTATCTCAATCTATGTAGCAATAAGAGAATCTGTAGCAGACATCAAGCCTTATAAATACATGACCTACATAATAATCTTTATTGTAGCCTCTTTATTTTGAAAGTGCTTAACAACTAATACAAAGAACACATGAGGGGGGGCTTGCCAGGTAGCTCTGTTGATTAAAGCCCATGATTCAGCAAAGTCGCTCAATGGGGCATGAGACCTGCCCTAACGCAGCCTGAGCCAGCCTCAAAAAAATCCTGAAGAAAACATGAGATCTATATTGTTCTGAAATTCCTTACAATATTCAACTTAAAATAGCCATTTATTTACTTTAACAATAATAAGCAAAAACTATCAGAATGTTAATACCTTAGTGGATATATTATTAGAACCAAAATTTTTTAATTAAAGAAATAAAATCCAATAGAAGGATCAAAGAGGGAAACAAATTCCAGTAAAAAAAACAGCCAAACCAACCCACCCTGCAGTCTCACCTGCTCTTAACCATACTACGTGTCACAAACTGCAGCCCCTACCTTGCTGAATAACTGTCTCTCCAGCAATAAAGGAGACGGGAAACATGGCATCAAAAATGTCACTGCAAGAGACAGAAGGTTGCGTGTTAAATTTCCTGAGTCTTCTCTCTGCAGTTCCAACATTAACTGAGAACTAAAGCCCCCAGATTTTCAGCTCAGTTATCAACTGAGAGCCTTAAAACTTATAATAATGCCAACAACAGTTTGAGACTATACCCTAACTGCAAAAACACCATAAAAAGAATCAGTTCTTACCTTCTTTCGTTATCATCAAGATGAGAGAACAGCACATTTTTTTCGATGGCTTTGGCTAAAGCAGCCATTGTTTTATAATCTTTGGGTATAACCTAAAAGAGAATTGAAGGTCAAATGACAATTCCATGTACCAAAAAGCACTTTGAGTGATCAATCAGCATTTCAGTTAAATGTCAGGCCACATTATGTATGGTATTCAAGGAAGACTGATCTGAGTTAAATATTTTCACAACACATTTAGATGAACTTTGACTTAAAAGTACTCAGCATGTTAACTAACCAGTCCCTTGGTTTACATTTAAAGGCCAACACTTGGTTCCCAGTTAACAACTAAGCAAACAACAGACACTTGAATAACATCTTTCTTCTGAGGCAAAACTTGTTTCAATTTTGCCTTTGTGGTATTAGGGACCAGGCCTTTACACTGAGCTAAATCTGCAGTCCTTTTAACTTTCTTGAGGGCATAATATTGGATTACAAAAATCCATCTCATACTTTTCTACTGTAAACTCATACATTAAGAGTAACTGGTCCCAGCTGTGCCTAGGGGATACAGGAACAATCTTTGTGTTTGCCCACTTGGTTTAAGGCACAGCAAAGCGTATGCCATGAGATAACTCAGTAGGCTATGTGCCTGCATAGGCAAGCATGGGACCCGGGTTCAATCCCCAGCACCACATGCCATACCAGCCCTGAAACCAGAGAGCCAAACCAGGAATTTTAGCTATATAACAGTCCACCTATAAAATCACAGGGGGGAATATACACCACTCTCATGTTGTAAAAACATGTATTTTACGGTAACGGAACATGGTAGGAGCCACAACAGCTGTGCCTACGGAAAGCAAAGCCCAGCTGTGTATTTCCCACTCAGCAGACACAAGGCAAGTTGTGTGCAGGAGATCAAACGCAAGAACAGATGAGTCTTACCTACACAATACTGCTCACTGCTAAATTTCTGTACACTAGGATTTGGTTTATTTATTTTTTATGTATTTATTTAGTACAGGGTCAAACTACACAGCTCAGACTGTGATCCTCCTGTTGTCAGCCTCCCCAGAGCTGGGATTTACAGGTGTGCACCATTATTCCAGTCTCAGTGGCCAGCTCAGAGCTCCCAGAGGCAGGGGCAGCGAGGCCTGTGGTGGCAGGTATCAAACCCTGGTCCCTGCACCAATCTAAGCAGATGCTTAGTCAGTTGAGCTATCTCAACAGCCCAGACTTGTTTTTTAGAAAGTTTTCTTTTGATTTTTCTGGCATAAGTAACACAATTCAATCCAGATTTGCATGTTCTGGAAGATGTTGAAACTGAACCATCACTTGTACATGAGAGAGGATGATAATGATTTTGTTGACCATGTGAGCCAAAGTTCCAGTGACAGTGACATGGAACAAGAACCAAACGGATACAGACCAGGGAATCCAGATCTCCTTGATTCACAAAGGGAAGAGCAATGTGAGTATGTACTTGACTAGTCAAAATGGTCAAGGAATCAAATGGAACAAGTCAATGTTAGAACCTGAGGTCCAAAAATACGGTGAGGATCTTGGCAGGAGTGAAACCTGCTGAATAAAATGCCAGCACTGTCATTCAATATTGGCAATTATTTTTTAATAATCTCTTAATAATAGTGACCATGAAATATTACTACAAGATATCATGAAATACATAAATAATGACATACAAGTAAAACGTCCTGTATGAACCAAAAGCCATACTCAAAAATGTTATTTATTATGACACCTCACCACTGAACTGAAAGCATTCACAGATCTGCTCTACTTAGCAGGGATTTCTCATGGTCATCACAACAATGTAAAAGACTAGCAGAAAAGCAGGTTGTAGGCCTAAGGTTAATAGAATAGGTTTAATAACAACACCACTCATTAACAGAGAAAAAAAAAAAAAGAACTGATAATATGACTGCTATCCACTCACTGAGAGATTTAGGAGTAACACAATTTACACCCAATTGATAAACGTCTTGCAGCACTTCACAGTCACTATAGCTTCAGACAGCATACGCCAAAAACCTCTAAAATATGGCATAAATGGGGCCAGTGAAATAGCTCAGCAGGTGCAGAGACCAGGGGATCGACCTCCCCCACCTGCCATGCCTGCCCCACCCCCAGAGAAGCAGTTGAGACTGGGCATGGTGATGTGTGCCTGTACTCCAGCTCTTGAGAGGCTGTATAGTCCTCACAAGTCTAATCTAGTAGTAAGATCCTAAACACCCTGTAGCCCCTTCCCTAAAATACAAAAAACCCAAAATATGGCATAAAGATTTATGCCCTTATACACGGCAAGACTTACGCTTTCAATTTAGAAACTTATTCTCAAACTCAGTCACCAGATCCTTATCCGTACAGTATTAAACCAATGATGCTGGAAACAGACTTGTTGCTCCCATTCCCCAAAACTTATCAGAATGTGACATTCAGTTTCCTAATGATGTTACATTTGCTAATAGAACACTAGTTGACCACAGTAAGAACTGTATGCAGGAACAAAGAAAAAATTTCAAATGAAATGCTACAATTTCAAAACAGAAAACTGTGTAATACAATGTCTGGACTTTAAAAAGTTTTGCACCAGCCTCATTTATGATACTACTGAAGTCAACACTGCACCACACTGGAAATATCGATAGGCAGACTTGAATAAAATGTAAGTATGAGAGATGGTAACTTTACACAAAAAAACCAAAGGTAAAGTAATGCTGAAGAATGATGCAGCAACTATGATGTCAATCAAAGCACAACGCATTGGCCCATCATTATATTTTACTTGATCCTAAGCATGTGGCAAAATACTGTGATAGTTTACAAAGAAAACAAGTGCAAGACACCACACAGGAATTTTCTTAGAAGACTGGGACTAGACCTCATAGGAGATCATTTATAGCAGAGGAAAAACAAAATGATTTTGCCCAAGGAAAAACACTGGCTCATACAGCTATTATAGAAATATAAGGACCAGCCAGATAGCTCAGCAGACTAACGCACCTGTTTAGGCAGACCCAGAGACTGGGGTTTGATCCCTAGCATGTTGTGCCAGCCTGACCCCAGGAGCCTGACGAGAAGAGAAGGGTCACTGGGTGTGGAGGTGCATACCCATAATCCCAGGGGTTGGGAGGCTAAAAGCAGTAAAATCACTATGAGTGTGACCTGTGTAGTAAGACTCTGTAAGCCCTGTATTAAATACATACATACGTGTGTGTGTGTGTGTGTGTGTGTGTGTGCAGAGAGAGAGAAAAGAAAAAGATCGGAAATGTACTACTAACGTGTTTTTGAAAATGTCACATCGTTATTTCTTATTAAAAGAAAAGAAATCTGTTCTCCAATAACTATGTTTGCCTTTATCTGAGTAGTGCATTGTCAGGTGGATCCCAAAAGTGTATCTCCAATATTTGGCTATCTAAAATACCTTTCTGACATACGATGCAGCATCTTCCTCCGTGTAGACTTCCGCACTGATAGCACCACGTCGCCGGCGACCCTTCACCACTGGGTTGGGAGGGGGAGGAGAGATTTCATCCTCTCTTGAGTCTGTACGGGTGCCTGCTTTCTGCAGATTCTGAATCTGCTTGGCTTCCTCCTGGAAGAAAGTACGGGTGTACAAAGTAAGATGCCTTGGCATCACCATGTGAAGTTGGCATTCTTGTATCACAATGACAGTCCACCACAAAGCACCACAAATCCCTGCCTCTAGTGCCACCAATTCCAAATGGGGACAAAAGAGAAAGAAGTTTGAAAAGATTCTTGCATGGCCCTTATTTCTTAAATGATAAAAGATTCAATACACTTCAATAATCAACAAACCATTAGCATAAGAACAGAAATCAATAATTAATGTCCATTTTAATAATGCATTGGCAGCAAAGATTCATGATACAAATACCACATGGAAAATTACTGTGAAACAAAATTCTGCAGAGTAGAGGTTTTCTTAGCCTACCCACCCCACCAAAAAGGTACAGAGCCCAAGAATAATAACTCAAGCAAAGTAAAGTAATCCAAGAACGTCCAGATTTGTTTAATTCAATGAGCATTTTCAGGACTTGCTATGTCACAACCTGAACTAGAGAACAGGAATATAAATACAAAAAGGAGAAGGTGGAGAGCCTACAAGGTTCACACTTAAGACTGGGGCACAGATATAAACAAATACTAAAGTAAACAAAAAATAGGAACTCGATCAGCAATGTCGCTCTAGTAAAGCTTTATGCATTCTTCATTGTTAGGGTTCACATTTGAAATTAAAGAGTACCCTGTTTAAAAACCAGTTCCTAGCCGGGCGTAGTGGCACACACCTGTAATCCCAGCACTTGGGAGGCTGAGGCAGAGGATCAGTGCGAGTTCGAGATCAGCCTGGGCTACAAAAGTGAGCTCAAGGCCAGCCTGAACCACATAGTAAGACCCTGATTCAAAAAAACCAGTTCCTTATCAAACCATTCTTTTTTCAAAACTAAAGCCTTAAAAAGAAATTCCTCTCAGCTAAGAATACACTATTAAGTCTGAAATAAAAAGGAAAAATAACGTGTATCTTCTTTTCATTCACTTGTCCCACTATCCATTATTTTTCTAAACCATGTTTAAAACTGTAATTGACTCAGCATTTAAAATAAGTAGAAAAGATACAGTAAGAAAAGAAAAAAATATGATAAAATATTTGAGATGCCAGGATTTTTTTTTGGGGGGGGGGACACTTTTTTGGGATACTAGAGCTTCAACTCAGTGCCTTCACATCAACCTATATTCTCCGTCCTTTAAAAAAAATTAATTATTTCAATACAGAACCCCTAAGTTGCCCAACTACACTGGAACTTGGCACCCCATTTCAGCCTCCCATGTGCATGCAGCCCCTGCCCTGCTTTGAGTACCAAGATGAACCTAACTTCTACTGCACATATGTAGCAGCCTAGAATGACAACCATCAGCTGTGCCAGCAGTGTTCACTGCTAGGAGCAGAATCATGCCTGGTTTTTCCCTTGTTCAGAGAAGAGCTGTACTTCCTTGCCTCCCTCTCACTCTCTTTTCCCATGCTGGAGTTAAATCCAGGGCCTCTGCACTGAGTTACATCCTGAATATCTTTTGTAAATTTTGTTAAGTGCTTGGGCTGGGCTTGGAACTTGCAATCCTCTGGTGTCCCAGAGTGCTGGGGTGACAGGTGTGCACCACCACACCCAGCTCAATTAGGGAAAAAAAAATACAACAAATGTTAACTTTCATCCTTTTGCGTATATCTAATTACAACTGCATTTACTACTTTCCCCTTTTCTCTAATGGTCCTGGGGCCCTCCTCCAGCTAAGAAGTTTCTCATGTCAAAGAAAATCACCAACAGAGTGAAAAGACAACCACAAATTTCGAAAAGATTTTAACTAACAAGCATTCAGACAAAAGTCTTCTATCTAGAATCTACATAGAACTAAAAACCATTAGGGTTCCAAAATTCAAAGACCCAATCCAGAAATGGGCATCTGAGATGAACACATACTTCTCAGAGAAAGAAATACAGCAAGCCTACAAATACATGAAGAAATGTTCCACATCGCTAGCTATTCATGAAATGCAAACCAAAACACTTAGATACCATCTCACCCCAGAAGAATGGCTATCATAAAGAAATCAACCAGCAACAAATGCTGGAGAGGCTGTGGGGAAAAAGGAACCCTTCTCCACTGCTGGTGGGAATGCAGACTGCTGCAACCATTATGGAAAGCAGTGTGGAGGATCCTTACAAAACTGGAATTGAAGTTCCATTCAATCAAGCTATGCTCCTACTGGGAATTTTCCCAGAAGAACTGAAAACATCATATCATAGCGATATCTGTGCACCTATGTTTATAGCAGCCCAATTTGTAATAGCCAAATCTTGGAAACAACCAAAATGTCCATCATTTGAAGAATGGTTAAAAAAAATGTGGTATTTTTATACAATGGAATACTACTTATCCATAAAGAATGATAAGTTTGAAGACTTCATATATAAATGGATGTATATTGAACATATACTCATTAGTGAAATAAACCAGACCTATATTCATAAATATCGTATAGTGTCCCTAATATAAGAACTTTAAAGAAGAAGATAAGAACTTAAGGGCATAACACAGCTGAATGTGTTATGGATTGAACAACGAAGTGACTGGAAGCAGATAAAGGAGAAAACATATCAGGAGCAACACTATGCACTTATGTACACAGGATGAATCAGATATTGGTCTCAAGAACCTTCAAAACATTCATCACATTGAACATAGTACTATGTAACACTAAAACTATGCTTGGAATGCATGTCACTCTTGTCTTTTTGATGTGTACTGCTCCCGGTGTAAACTCAGTTACTGTCATTCTCTCTCTCAAGAGTAGTACTTGGAAATAAGAGACTGGGCCAAATACTATAGTCTTGACAGGATATAATTTTGTATTTCCTTGAATTCCCAAATATCTGTATAAAAATTGTGTAACTGCTTATATCATGATGTATGGAACATTATTAGAATATCAATGATGGTCAGAAAATATCAATTCCAAGCTAAGTCAAAGATATTTGATACTCAGAAAGCCATGATGATAAGCTCAAGTACCTATGCTATAGTGTAATAGTGTCACAAAGCTTTTCTGCTGGAGGGTTAAGAATGTAAGTTAACAGACCAAAAATTGGAGAAAAAGAAGGGCTATGAGGATAACCAGTATTTTGGCCCTAGCCCTTCAAGGTCAGTAAGGATTCAGGATATAAGAGAACCTGTGCTGTTATATCCTATAACTCAGAGGTGTCCCAAATTTTCTGGTCAAGGAGATTATGGGAC
>PVJA010058539.1:0-10049 GCA_004027025.1 Myocastor coypus
TGGGTCATGCCCACACACTGCACTCTATAGAATGATTGTGAGGACAATATGCAATATGTCAACTTTCAAAGAAAGAAAGGGAGAAAAGAAAAAAAAAAGTAATGTGGATTTAGAAAGGTTAATGTTTAGTTGTTTGATCAATCTTATATACCTATATGTATTAATCTAAACTGATCCGATGATGAAAATATGTAATATAACCATTGTTAAATTTAAACAATAAAAGAATTGAAAAAATATATATATGTATATATATCATATAGTCTTCTAATGCAAGACTTCAAAAGAAGAAATAAAAATGGAAAGGCATAAAACAGCTGAGTGGAAATTGAGAAGTTAAAGGTTAGACAGCAATGAGACTGCAAGCAAAAAAGATAGAAAACATGGCAGGAGAAAAACCATGCACTTATACAGAGGATGAATTAGACAATGATCCTAAGAACCTCCAATAGGTTTTTCACAGTGATGATAGCAATGTGGTACACTAAAACTATGCTTGGAATGCCTGTCATTCTGATCTTTTAGATGTGTGCCGCTTCTAATGTAATTTCAGTTACTGCTATACTCTCTCTCAGGTAAATGGTTGATTTACAAGAAATCAAAAAAAGGGAATTAAAAGAGAGTAAAAGACAAGGAAAAATGCCATAGAATTGACCAGTTAAATTTTGGATATTCTGGGGCCCGGCAGGATGGTTCAGTGGTCTAAAGCACCTGCTTGGGAGCTTGGGCAGCTTCAGGGACCGCAGTTCGATCCCGGGCACCACATGCTGTGCCAGCCCTGCCCTGGAGGTGGGCTGAGCTGGCCATAAAAAATGAGTGAATAAACAAACAAAGGTTCTGAAACAAGAAAAATAAATAAATAAAAATTTAAAAAAAATTTGGATATTCTTAGATTTCTAAACTTCTGTGTAAATATGTGTAACTGCTTTTATCACATTCTATAGGGATTTATTAGAATATCAATGATTGATGGAAAATACCAATTCCAAATGAAGTGTAAGACATTTAATATTCAGAAAGACAGTGATGTTAACCTCATGTACCAATGTTATAGAGTAATAGTATCACTAACCTTCTCTTCTGGAGGGTTAAGAACATAAATTTACAGACCAAAAATTAGAAAAAAAGAGGGGCCACAAGGATAGCCAATATTTTGGGCCTAGCCCTTCAAGCTCAGTGAAGACTCAGGATATAAGAAAATCTGTACTGTACACATCTTATAACTCAGTGGTGTCCCAAATTTTCTGTTCAAGGAGATTTTGGGGCCATAGCGGAAAGGGTTTGATGATGTATAGTGTGTCTAAGGAAAGTTGCCTAGAGAGAAAACATTCTCTCAGGCTTTCACAGAGAGCAAACTGGTCAAGCAATGGCCATGACTCACCCTGACAGGTGAAACTGGCAACAGTGCTCAAAGCAGTATATACATATTTTCAAGGTAAATCCTGAGAGAATTTTTACTGACCTTGGGAGATACAAAAGTTATATGTTCTCTTATATAGGTCTTGCTTTAACTTTCCCTTAACCATACAGCAGAAAGGTTTAACCACGAGGCATAAAAAGTAAAGGTAGATTAGTATGTTTAGCTGTAGAAAAGCTTAAATGAACAGCTTCAGATATTGCCGGTATCCCACTATGATTATGGAATATTGGACTATGTATACAACTGCTTTTTCTTAGTTCAATGAGAAGAACTTTCTGTGTCAATAATGATTAGAAAAATTATCATGTCTGCATCCTGTGGTCTAAATAACTACTACGAGTACAACAATATGCACTCTATCATTTGTTGCAAATGTACTAGTAATGTGTTTTGAAACTGTCGCATTGTTATTTCTTATTGAAGTAATAAAAAATTAAAAATAAAAAATAGTAAAAAAAAGAAATATGACAAGCCTATAAATTAATGAACAAATGCTCAACATCATTGGTCATCTGTGAATTGCAAACTAAAACAACACTTAGGTATCATGTCACCCCAGAAAGAACTGCTATCATGAAGAAATCAACCAACAACAAATGTTGGAGAGGCTGTGGGGAAAAAGGAACACTTCTTCATTGCTGTTGGAAATGCATCATGGGGCAACCATTATGGAAAGCAATGGGGGACTCCTTAAAAAATTTGGACTTGAAATCCCATTCAATCCAGCTATCCACCTACTGGAAATTTTCCCACAAGAACTGAAGGCATCATATCATAGTGATGTTTGTCCACTTATATTTATAGAAACATAATTTGTGATAGCGAAATCATGGAAACCCCCAAAATGCCCATCTGAAGAATGGTTCAAAAATATGTGGTGTTTTTATACAGTGGAATATTATTCAGCTATAAAAAATTATAAACTAGAATACTTCATATATTAGTGGATATATCTTGAATGTATATTCATAAGTGAAATAATCCAGAGCTACATGTGTAAATATCGTATAGTCTCCCTAGTGTAAGAACTCAAGAGAAGAAATAAAAATGGAAAGGCATAACACAGCTGAATGGAAATGAAGGACTTAAGGAATAAACAGTGAAGAGACAGCAAGCAGAAAATTTAGGAAACTTGGCAAGGGCAAAGCCATGCAGTTATATATACAGGATGAATTAGACAATGGTCCTAAGCATCTCCAATGGATTTTTGACAGCCAGAGTAGCAATATATAAGACTAAAACCATGCTTGGAATGCTTGTCATTCTGTTCTTCTATATGTGTGCTTCTTCTAATGTAATTTCAATTATTGCTATACTCTATCTCAAGGAAATGTTTGTTTTAAAAGAAAACAAAAAAGGATAAATAAAAAAAATGAGATAAGGAAAAATGGCCTAGGATTTTATGGAAACACCATATCTTTTTCAACCATTCTTTTTTTTTTCTTTATTTTCTATTTTTTATTTTTTACATATAGTACAGAATTTCATTTATTTATTTATTTTTGTCTTTTTGAGACAGGGTCTCGCTATACAGTTCAGGCTAGCCTCGAGCTCACTTTTGTAGCCCAGGCTGTTCTCGAACTCACACCAATCTTCCTGTCTCAGCCTCCCGAGTGCTGGGATTACAGGTATGCGCCACCACGCCCGGCTCTAGTACAGAATTTCAAAACGAGAAAAATTTAACAATGGTTATATTACATATTTTGATCATCGGATCAGTTTAGGTTAATAGATATCGGTGTATAAGATTGATCAAACAATTAAACATCCTAGGATTGATCTGTTACAATTTTGTATATGTTTAGATTTCTAAATTTTTGTGTAAAAAGTAAAAAAGTTTGTTTTAATCACCTTCTACAGGGATTATTAGAATATCAATGATTGATGCAAAATACCGGTTCCATGTTAAGTCTAAGGCATTTAATATGTAGAAAGACAGTGATGTTAAGCTCAAGTACCTATGTTATAGAGTAACAGTAGTACTAAGCTGCTCTTCTGGAGGGTTAAGAATGTAAGTTTACAGACCAAAATTAGAGAAAAAGGAGATCTATAAGGATAGCCAATACTTTCTCCCTAGCCCTTCAAGGTCAGTGATGACTCAGCACATAAGAGAACCTGTACTGTAACAACCTATAACTCAGTAGTGTCCCAAACTTTCTGTTCAAGGACATTATGTGGCCACAGAGGAAAGGGATTGACGATGTATAGTGTGTACCTACAGAGAGTTACCTGGAAACAATTCTCTCAGGCTTTCACAGAGAGCAAACTGGTCAAGCAATAGCCATGAGTGATCCAGATCAGTGACACTGACAACAGTGGTACAAAGCACTGTACAGGGTTTCAAGGTAAATCCTGAGGGGATCTGACTGACCTTGGAGATACAAATGGTACATGTTTTGTTATATAGGTCTTGCTTTTAACTTGGACTTAACCACCCAGCAGAAAAGATTAATCACAAGGCATAAAAAGTAAATCCAGATTAGTATGCTGAGCTGCAAAAGGCTCAAGCTGCCGGGCGTGGTGGCTCACGCCTGTAATCCCAGCACTTGGGAGGCTGAGGCAGGAGGATCGTTGTGAGTTCGAGACCAGCCTGGGCTACAAAAGTGAGCTCAAGGCCAGCCTGAACTGCACAGTGAGACCCTGTCTCAAAAATTAAAAAAAAAATAAATGCTCAAGCTAACAGCTTGTGATATTGCCAGTTCTACTGATAACCCACTACTATTATGAAATATTGCTTTATGTATACAACTACTTTCTCTTAGCTTAATGAGAAGAAATATTTGTACCAATAGTGTTTAGAAAAGTTATCGTGTTGGCATCTTGTACTCTGAATAATTACTATGAGGACAACAGTATGCATTGTATCAACTATTATGGCTGTCTTACTAATACATTTTGAAACTGCCTCAATGTTATTTTTATCAAAAGCAAAATGCACAATAAAAATTTTTAAAAAATTTGGTAACAATGTGTAACAACCATTGTTAGTTTTGTATTACTGTTTTCAAATTATGTACCTTTTGTATTGTTTCTTTGTTCATCTTCATTCTCCTTACTTGTTTTTGCTTTTTTCTGTTTAAAATAAAAAAATATATCTTAAAAAAAGAAACACATTAAGGAGCCCAGGAGATAGCTCAGGGGCATAAGTGCCTGCCTGGCAAGTGCAACATCCTGACTTTGATCCAAGGTTCCAAGGAAAAAAAAAAAAAAAAAGAAACACATTTTAAAAAATTCCACTGAACTTTGGCAAAGTAGAGTGAAAATATGTGATGTGTTTACCCTGGTGTTCTTCCATATCCTAGCGGCACTCCAGCTCTCCCAGCAGTGGTTGCCCTCTTTTGCTCTCAGGTGGAACTAATTAGATCTGGAGGACACAGCCAAAATGTTTTTGAAAACAATCATACTGGTTTTGGCAAACAACAGAATAGAACAGCCAGAAATCTGACAAACAGATTGAGGAAGTAAGACAGTTATTGTGAGCCTTGAAAGTTCTCCTACACCCTTGGTGTTTAAAAGCCTGTATAACCATGTAGCATGGTGTGTGAATTCAAGAAAGACATGCCCCTGGAGCAAAATGCATCTTTATGCAAGAAAAGTAGACATGAGAAGAACCAAAATTAAAACCAGCTGAGACTTATAAACAGTCTCAATTTTGAATATATTTCCAATCCTTACACAAATCTATTGACAAAAGATAACAATTTAAGACCTTTACACGTATATATATATATATGATTATATATATACACACACACACATATATATATATATATATATATATATATAGATGGATAGATAGATATATGGTACTGTCTTGTGCATTGTAGGACACTTATTAGCATCTATGATCTCTACCCACTAGATGCCAGTAGAGTGTTTCTCTGTAGCTGTGACAACAAACAATGTCTACAGACACTGCCAAATGTACCCAGTGGAGAAGATAGGGAAGACTGTGCTTAGTTCAAAAGCACTGAGTTAAGGTGATCCCACAACAATGGCCAGAAAGCCTCAGTTAAAAATAAAAACAAGAACTAAAAATAAAACCTGGAGTAAAGACATCAGTGGGGACACACAGAAAGGGATATCCACTTCACAGACTTACTCCAGCAAAATCATTAGAAGAGTAACAAACAAATATGCAAATACACAGAAAAAAACCCCAGAAAGATTAGGGAGAGTAAAAACTCTGCTACTATCAGATTTCTTTTTAATTTCAGGGAAGGTTTTACAGGGTGTTCAGGGTCTCACTACTAGATCAGACTCATAGTGATCCTCCTGTTTATAGCTTCCCAAGAGCTGGAATTATAGATGTGTGCCAACACACCCAGTCTCAATTGCCATCTCCGTGTGCCCCAGGGGCAGGGCCTGGACCCTGCACCTGCTTGCAGGTGCTTTAATCCACTCAGCTATTTGGCCGGCCTTAAGATATTATGTAAAATATGCTTACATTCTTCCGATATATCCACTTGGTTTTAATATATCATTTCTTTTACACTATATATTGTTAGATTTGATTTCTTAATATTGTGATAAGGAGGGCTGGGGATTTTGCTTAGCAGTAGAATGCCTGCCTAGCAAGCTGGAAGCCCTGGGTTTAATACTTGGCACAAAAAACAAACAAACCATATTTTAAAAATGACCTCTTCCAATATTGTGACAAGGATTTCTTTTTTTTGTCTCTTTGAGACAGGGTCTCACTATGCAGTTCAGAATGGCCTTGAGCTCACTTTTGTAGCCCAGGCTGGTCTCAAACTCGCACCAATCCTCCTGCATCAGCCTCACGAATGCTGGGATTATAGGCGTGTGCCACCACACCTGGCCTGTGACGAGGATTTTTGTGCCTAAGTTCATAAAATAGCAGCCTATAGTTTGTTTTTCATTCACTGTCATTTGTTTTAAGTATTTAATACTAAGATAAAGATGATCACATTAAAGATGATCATTTTCTTCTATTTTCTGGAAGACAGTATATAGAATGAGTGATATTTCTTCCTTCACCATTGGGTAGTTCGCCAAAATCTGATGTTTCTGAAATATATAACAATTTAAATTACTTATCCTAGAGTAAGTTTTGATAATTCATTCATATGTCTTCAACTCCTTGCACCACCCTAACAAAGCACCATAAACTGTGTAGCTTAATTCTGAAGGCTGGGAATCCACGATCAATGTGCCAACTGATTTAATTCTTGGTAAGGGCTCTCTTCTTGGATTTTAGATGGCTAGCTTCACATTGTGTACTCACATGGGGGATACCAGTTGTCTGGTGGCTCATATTGTTTTATAGGACACTAGGTCCCACTCTTTTAACCTCATTTAAACTTCATCAGCATCTTAGAAGCCGTATCTCAATCAGCACAGTCATATGTGGGTTAGAGCCTGAATGTATGAATTTGGGGGTCACAATGCAGTTCAAAATAGGGTCATATGCCAGGCGTGCTGGCGCACGCCTGCAATGCTAGCACTCAGGAGGCTGAGGCAGGAGGGTCGGTGCAAGTTCGAGACCAGCCTGGGCTACAAAAGTGAGCTCAAGGCCAGCCTGAACTGCATAGCAAGACCCTGTCTCAAAAAGACAAAAAAAAAAATAGGGTCATACTTTATTTAGTTAAAAGACTAATTAAAAAATATACAAAACACAGAAAAAATCCTCCAAGGAGATTTGTAGGTGTAAAGTCTGATTTATCAAATTTGTAGATATAAGTTTTTTCATTTATTACATTTATAGGTATAATATTTTTATAGTACACCTCTTACTATCTTTTCAAGGTCCTTAGGGATCAATAATAAAAATTCTTCGTGTTGGTAATACGTTTCTTTTCCTTCCTTTTGTTGTTTAACCTGGCTAGAGATTTGAAAATTTTGTTGACTTCTTTCAAATAAATTGATTTTGGATTTACAGATTTTTCTTGCTTTTCACCATTTTCAATGCTTTGGGGTTTTTTGTATGTATATGTGTATGTGTGGTCCTGGAAATTCAATGCAGGGCCTTCATCCCAGCCACTTATTTAAATTTTTATCTTGGGACAGGATCTCAAAATTGTTGGTACACTGAGCAGGTGGGCTTCCAATGTGTGATCCTCCTACCTCAGCCTCCCAGAGAACTAGCACTATAGGAATACATCTGAATCTGGTCTGATCTAACTTTTGACATATTTTGCTATTTGCATTGAGTTTAATATGCTCTACTTTATCTAGTTTCCTAATGTGATAGGTTAGACTACTGATTTGAGACTTTTCTTCCTTCCTAATGAACGTATTTATTGCTACACATTTCCTCCTAATCACTGCTAAGTCTAGCTGCTTTCTACAAACTATGGAATGCTGTATATTTATTTTCATTTACTTGAAAATATTTTTAAATTTTCCTTGAGGCTATTTGCTCATGTTTTATTTATAGGCTTATAGTTTAATTTTTAATTTGTATTTTTTGTTACTGATGTCTAGTTGATTCCATTATGGTCAGAGTATACACCCAGAATGCTTGGAGGTTCTTTAAAATTTGCTGAACTTTATTCAGTGACTCAGAATGTGGTGTATCATGGAAGATGTTTCCTTTGTACTCCAGAATGCTGTGTTTTATTATTCTTGGATAGACTGTTCTGTTAATGTCAATTAGGCCAAGTTGGCTAATAGTGCTTTTAACGTTCTTTTTCTTACTATTACTGATCTTATGCCTGCTTAATCTATCAAGTACTGAGAAAGAAGACCATTTCCCCATGCAATTGTGACTTGATTTCTGCTGGCTTATGCTTCACGAATTTTAAAAGTCTTTTATTAGGTGCTATATATTTAAGATTGTTACATATTCTCTTTGACAATGAGCCCTTTATTATTTTATAATGTACTTTTTAATCCCAACCTTTTTTCTGAAGTTGTTTTATTTATTTATTTATTTTATTTTTTATGTTTTTAACCTTTTTTGTATTTTAGAGATTGAGCCCCTGGCCCCTGTGCCTGCTTGCAGGCACTTTAATCTACTGAGCTATTTGGCTGGCCCTTATTTTCATTCTTTACTTATTTATTTATATTTGTGATACCAGGGATAGAGCTCAGGACCTTACACTTGCCAGGCAGGCGCTTATGCTGCTGAGCTATATCTCTGGCCCTGTGTTTTGTCTAAAATTAATAAAACTACTACTGTGTTTTACTAGTAATTGCACAGCATTTCTTTTTATAACCTGTAAATTTATAAATCTATTCAAATCATTTCCCATTGTGCACTTTTGATACCTTTGGAAAAAAATCAACTAACCATAAACAAATGCATGGATTTTCTTCCAGTCTCCCTGTTCCAGTTGTGAATGTGTGCATTTTTATACTTGTACCATGTTATTTTGACTACTATAGTTTTGTAATATATATAGAAATTAGGTAGTGCGATGCATTTAGCTTTGTTCTTTTTAGACAAGATGCTTTGGGGATTTGGAGTCCAGCATACTTTAGATCTAGAATGTCTCCTGCTCTGAGCTAGTTCTTCTGGAAGGTGACTGAGACATGGTGGTGATGTATTCATCTGGCCCAGTGTTGAGTTCATAGCTTACTATGCTGTTTGGAAGTGGGCCCTATTTGGAAGAAGCAGGTCACTGGGGGCTTGTGTTGGAAGAACATATTCTTTTTTCAGTTCCACTCCTCACTTTCTGCTTCCTGGTAGCCATGTAGTAAACTCTTTTTACCCACTTTATCATTGTGCCATGCTATTTCTGCTAAGGAGCCAGGTGACCATTGACTGAATCTACTGAAACTGTCAGCCATAAATAAACCTCTCCTCCTTTAAGTTATGTCTGGTAGTTCATCCAACAATGATAAAGTGAAAAATACGGAAAATTGGTACCAGCAGTGTGGGCATTTCTGTAAGTGTATCTGCCCCATGTCATTCAAAAGATTTTTTGAACTGGTTTATAGTAGTCTGGAAAAGTTTGGTATGTGAGCTACAGAAAGAAATATTAGAATGTTGTAATCAGTGTTTGATGTGTGATACTGGTCAGAGCTCAGAAGACAAGAATGTTGACAGGAATGCAGGCAGGCCAGGATCAGGAGGCTTCAGTTGTGAACAACAACTCCATGGGCAATTGGACTAGTGGTCATGTGTTTTACGCTACTATTTGCCCATATCCTGAGACTCTGCAGTCTACTGAAGTCAAGGGCACTGAACAGAAGAAACTAATTTTGCAGAAGAAATTTCAAGGTAACCCAAGAATCAGTGGCTTGGGTACTGTGGGAGGTTTTAACTAGCACTACAATGACAATCACAATCAAATAGCAATCAGAATAACTTGAAAAAATTTCAGTTTCACCAGAAAAGAAGCAATGCTAAAGTTGGGATGATATTGTCTTCACAATCATTCTATAGAATGCAGTGTGTGGGCATGACCCACCTCCTTATTGATGTTGCATAGAAAAAAGAAAGAAAGAAATAAAAAAAAAGGAAAGAATATACTTCTCTTTGGACTAAGAGGAAGCAGATACATATACAGTCAAAGGTTTTGCAATTGCAGTGTGCCACCAGTGAAGCCTGTGATGTTGGAGGCTATTGAATCTAAGCCTCCTAAAGCTCATCTCACCAATCTAGCTCTGCGTTCCATGCATTGTAATTAAGGATTTTTTTTTCTCTTGCTGGGTGGTCAAGGGC
>PVJA010058540.1:0-10039 GCA_004027025.1 Myocastor coypus
TCCCAGCACTTGGGAGGCTGAGGCAGGAGGATCGCTGTGAGTTCGAGACCAGCCTGGGCTACAAAAGTGAGCTCAAGGCCAGCCTCAACTGCATACTGAGACCCTGTCTCAAAAAGACAAAAAAAAAGAAACTCAATGCATTTCACTGCTCCCAGCTTAAAATACACTGTCTGTCTCCTCACTAAAATGTGGCAGGGTGCAATGCCCCGTTGATTTGCCTTTTGGAGTATTGTGGAATTTTAAGATTCACAACATTAGAGCATGAGTTTAAAACTGGCACTCGCTTTTTAAAAAGAGTCGAACTTTAAAACTGTATTACAAAATGCTATCATATATATATATATATCAGCTCAGCACAAACCTCTTGACGTTCCACACTTCCATTTAACAAAAGCTGTACTCCTGCTGTGCACTATGGGGAGATTTACAGATCCCCATGCGTGAGGCCACCCAGCACTGGCAGTTTGAAGTCTCCTTGTGCCACTGCTTCTTGTGCCCTGTGTTCAAAACTCAGGAATTCTCCTGGAGGAGGCTTCTGTGAGGACAAAAGAGAGCAAAGGATAGGCTGTCTGCCCAGAAACAATGGGACCTAGGAGCAGAAACAGACCAGGAACTCTAGCTTCTGGCTGCGTTCACCACAGAGCCTTTCGGTGCCCTGTCAATAGTGGAGCAAAGGATGCTTTTTCCACATGAGGAAAACTAATCACACGCTGCGCCAGTATACTGGATGAGCACCACACGGTGTGAGTGGGCTTAAATAAAATGCAAGGTTCAAAACCTTTCCCACATTTTGCACAGCATTTTTCTAAAACGTCATAAATCACATAGAGAAATAACTATCTACATAACTAGTACCAAATCTTATTTGCCTATTTTCTTCATAGAGTAAAATATATTTGTTTTAACCAAGTATAGACCCAATATGCCCACACTCAGTTATACTAACTTCAACCCACTGTACCCTGGCAGTGACGCTGAGGGAAAGAGCTGGAACTTCCCTTACGTGGGAGTGAAGCAGAAGCAACCACAGAAACTCCCACGCGTGGGCCTGTGCTTGCATGGACAATACCAGCTTCACTCTGAAAAACTAACTTCTGTCTGAAGGAAACACAGAGAACATTATTCTGCACAAATTTATGGGTGCCTATTCAGAAAAACAACTCTGAATTCTGCCAGAAATAATGTGAGAATAACGAATATATTCTGAAATAATGCATGACTACATAAATGTATCATATATATTCTGAAAAGACACAACATTTGGGGAAGGGAAAAATGTATGTATCCTTATTATTGGATGGCTTTTACCCCAACTCACCTGAAAAAGAATGTCTGCATGATTCGATGCACCACATACTGATCAAGTAGTTGATTTGCACTTCACCTATCTCTCTCGGTGAACCCTAACCTTGAATAAACACTTGTTCAGTATGCAATTGCATGTGTTGTTTGCATACTCTACTACATTCATGGTTTAAAAAGGGACAGTTTCTTATAAATAAATTCCAGTAAGATTTCCTGCGTTTTCTGTCTGTCTCTCTTTCCCTCTTTGTCTCTCTCTGTCCCTCCACCCTTCAAACACATTCACACCAACACATAATTTTTGCATCAAACAAGAGCTGGGCTTGTCTTTTCCCACCATAATTTACCATCCAGCACACGAATAGCGAGGAAAGTGTTATTACATCGCTCAACTGAATCTCACATATGCACAGCTGCATGATGAGGCTAGAATAAAAACATACCCCATAGGTAACACATTTCTTTTTGTACTGAATGTGTTTCTATAAATATTAAGATGAAAACAACATTTTAGTACAATTTCCAACCAGTCATATTCAAACCACTGTGCCAAAGCCACATGCAACGGCTGTACTTATCTCTATAACCACAGGGCTGGAGTGGCTGAGGCAGGAGGATTACTACAAGTTCAAGACTAACCTAGGCTTTTAAGTGAGCTCAAGGCCAGCCTGAACTGCATAGCAAGACCTGGTGTCAAAACAAACAAACAAACAAACAATGACAACACCAGTATAAAGCTAAAATGCTGTGCAATTCAGGTCATTTTTAAAGATAATTTTGTGACCAAAGTCATCCATTTCGGTTCAGAACAATTGTCTCTAATGAGTCACTTTCCCTTTGTCTGCACTCAGACATTTTTAGAGGCTGCAAAACTCTACCCAGTAACATATTTCGTCAAAGGAAATAAAACATTAACAAAAATTCTACCTAATCCGATTATTTAAAAATAAAGCCAATGGCTGTCCAGATAGCTCAGCAGATTAAAGCTCCTGCTTAGGCAGAGGCAGCGCCAGGGTCGATCCCCAGCATGCCATGCAGGCCTCGCCTCTGGGATGCACTGAGATGGGAATGAGACTGGGTGTGGTGGTGCATGCCTGTAATTCCAGCTCTTGGGAGGTTGAAGACAGAATCACAATGAGTCCAATCTGCACAGTGAGACCCTGTACAACCCCGTACTAAACACAATAAAGTAAAAAATAAAAAAAATTTAAAAATGAAATGGCAAGCTTAGTAGTAGATTTTTGAGAGTATCATCATTTCATCTTACTACAAAGTTTCTGACACCACTGTGATGCTTGTATAAAGATAAATTAACTAACAAAACAAAATGAGAAGTAACTCTGTTCATAGTCCACATTAGCCTTGTAAGACCTATACTACTGAAACAACTACAAATTTCTGTCAGTTAGAATCCTGCGCTATGTCATATATAAAATTAGTTTAAAAAGGTTGAAGTACACAAATATCAAAGATCAATCTATAGAGCTCTTCAAAGGGAATGGATATGTAAGTATCCGTGATTCTGAATCAGACAATAGTTTCTTTAAAATGATGCAATAGGAAAAAAATCAAAATAGGTACATTTATTTTATCAAAATTAAAAACTTTTCAGACAATCCACAGGATGAAAGAAAATACTTGTAATTTATGTACCTCATAAGCGTCAATATCTCATATATACAAACACAATTACTACAATTTAATACTAAAAATACAAATATCTTAGCTAAAATTGGCCTAGGTTTTGAAGAGATATATTTTGCAAGCAAAGACAAATACTGGCCATCAAGTACATGAAAAGATGCTGGATAACACTAGCCAGTAGGAAAGTGCATAGCAATATTTTTTTTATCATTTCACATTCACTGAGATAGTTAAAATCACAAAGACGAAAAACATCAGGTGTCAGCAGCAGCAGGTGGAGAAACTGCAGTCTTCAAATTGCTGGAAGGAAAGTAATATGTTGCAAGAATATTAGAAAACTATGTCATAGATGTTCAAAATCTTAAGTAAAGAATTACCATATACCCAAATTTAAAGATCCAGTCCAAACACAGGCATCAGAAATGAATGTATACTTCTCATATGAAGAAATACAAATGGAAAATAAATACAAAATTTCAGGATCTTTGCATGCTCAAAAGATGCAAATTAAAATACCCCCCAAGTATCCATCTCACTCCAGAAAGAATGGCTATCATAGAGAAATCAACCGATAACAAGTGCTGAAAGGGCTGCAGGGGAAAATGGAATGGTAGGAGACTGGTGCAACCGCTGTAGAAAGCAGTGTGGAGAGTCCTCAAAAAATCAGGTTGAGAGGTCCCACTTGACCCAGCAATTCTCCTTCATGGAATCTTCCTGGAAGAATTAAAAAAATTGTACCACAGTAATACATCTGCACTCAGGTTTACACCACCCAGTTTTAACAGCTCAATCTTGGAAATAACCCAAGTGTCCATCAACCAAACAATGAGTAAGAAAGATGTAGTTTTTTACACACCATCTTATTTCCTTGTAGCAGTTTTTCTCATCTTTCACATTCCAGCCAATCCCTACTCCAAAGGGAAATTAGTTCTTCTGGTCACTCAGAGCTTGTAGAAGTTCTATCTGGAATTGAGAATCTTCTACCTTATGTACTCACAGTATATCATAAACATATTTAATCAAGGAACATCAACTGATCATCATTTTAATAAAATCGGAATTCTAGTACCTACATAGGTTTTTGTAGTAGCACATTTCAACTAAATGATGCTTTAAGAGACTTTCACGCAGAGAACCAGCAGTTTACATTTTAGGTAAGAGAATGCAAATGAGACCATGAGAAAAGCAGCCAACTGGGGAAAAAAATACACAAATCATAAACACAGCCACTTTGGAAGTATTTTTGAATTATACTGAATTGTGAAAGGTCTATTGCCACTAATTTCAAATTTTTGTCAGGGTTACTAGTTTAGAATTCATCATTCAGAACTCACTCACCCTATTCTTTCCCACGTTTGTGAAACAAAGTGCTTTTTGCTGATAACCACCAAGGACAAAGCCCAACAAGAAAATAAATTCCCATATCAAAGTTTACAAATCCACTCAAGGTCCTAAACTCTTAACAGGGCCAAGATTTTAGGTTACTAAGGAAACTGAAAGATAACTTAGCCGTTATTCAGATCTATGTTTCAAGAGTAACTATGAGCTGAATGAATATAAAAGCAAACTATTCCCTATTTGTATGGATAACTATAGAAAAAAGAATGAGTTTGAGTCACTGAGAGAGAGAGATGTAGACTAGAGGTAAGAAAAAGTTCTGAACTGTGAGTTTTTTTCAGGTTTAAGAACAATATGCCAAAAAAACTGCAATTTCAGTATTCTAAGCCTCAGAAAAACTGTATTCATATGGAGTTCCTTAGCCCAGGAGACAAAAAGGTTCTGAAGACAGAAGACTGAAGTCCTTCTTATTTTTTATGTATGTTAAATATGGTTGTTATACATCTGTATTAGTTACTTTTTGCTCGTTGCCGGGACAAATACCCAACACTCAAAATGAAGGAAGGAAAGGTTTATTTAGCTCACAGTTTGTGGAGGTTTCAGTCCATATTCGGTTAGCCCAAGGCTGAGTGGAGCACGGCGGAGAGCATCCAGTTCAAGGCGGCAGAACAGCAGCAAAATGGTGGCAGAGGCAGCCAACCAAACAGGGCAGCAGAGCAGCAGCACCAGCTCGAGCTCCAGTCTGTCTCTCTGTCTCTCTTTATATTACATTCAGGCTCTCCACCTTAGCTCCTGCCCTAAGCTACACCCATAATCCCAGAAGTACTTCCACCCATAATCCCATCAATACTAAAACCTATAATCCCAGGGATCATGGATCAAGTCTCAAACTCTAGAAGTCCCCACCCAATGACTCCATGAGGCTTTGGGGGGACAACTAGACATAAACCATAACAACATCTTTTGTTAACATCCCCAAATAAAAATGAACATCTTCAAATACAAATTAATCACTTAACTCTCATTTAAATCCACTGCACATGTATTATTATCCTACTACTAATACTTACAAATTGAAACTGAAAAATATTAACTAACTAACTAAAGAAAATAGTACTTAAAGGGAGGTGGGCTTGGCTCTGAGTCCTATTCTACTGCACTCTTTCCTATTTCAGCAAAGAACAGGAGTTAGGCACTGACTTCCTCCCCACTGGCAAGTATCTACTTAATATATCAGCAGCTGCCTTTGAAAGAAAGAATCTTGAGTGCAAGACACTTCTGAGCACATACTCATCGTACATCATTTAAGAGCTCAGACTGTGCACGATAAAGCCTCTAGGAAACTACTGGGACAATTCTCTACCAAAAGCAAAACCAAAATCAAAACTAGAAGTCATCGCTACCAACACCACAACCGCCATCATAATTGGATGATATACTGGACAATAGAGTATTATTCAGCCACAAAACAGGATAAATTTGAGTCTTTTGTTGGTAAATGGATACAACTTGAGAACACATTTCTTAAGTGAAATAAATCAGACATGCAAAAAAAAAAAAGTAAAAAAAAAAAAAAAAAATCAGACATGCATGTGCAAGCACTGTACTGTCTCCTTAGTGCGAAAACCTGAAAGAGAAAAGTGAAATCTGAAGGGTACAGTAGATACTGGTAAAAGAGAATGAACTTATTCAAAAGGAAAGTTACTGAGTTGAGGAGAAGGACAGGACAGGGAGTGGGAGAAACAGATTTCTCTACGTATGTAAGCAGAATCGTTTGGAAAACTGTAATGTACATTTCTGCTGGTCTATGGAAAAGAGAATTTAATGCTTTAATTTCTTTCATTTCCTTTATTTAATTGTTTCCCCCTTCTGTCTTTTCATTTCCTACACATTTCATTTTTCTCTTTTTTCTTCCAATTTTACAAGCATATATCTGGTAACATGAATAACTGGTTGGAAGACAATTAATATTACTTTGTTAAGTGAAAATGTACACCCCTTGTAATTTTTTGGTTTTAATTCTAATTTGTACTCTCTTTAAAGAAATTTTAAAAATTACAAAAAAAAATCTTGGCCAATAAGACAAACACAGCTCCCCATTTTCAGACTCGGGTGAATCAAGGTGAAAATGGTTCATCTGGCAACCAGAAACAATGCTGGGTACTGCTAGGGAAGCGAAGTTTACCCCTATAAATATTCTATGCACCAGGTATACTCACATGGAGGAAATCCTTTGATGCTCAGTCATGGGCTTATTCCTCACTCAGCCCAGGTACTGCGCCAAAGTACGAAGAACTGTTCGTGATTACAGGATAGATGCAAGGAGATGAGTAGTAAAAGTCATTAAAATTCACTATTCTCATGAGAGAAATAAATTCTACAACGTTTCAGTGATGCTGAGTCAGCAGACTGTCCTACTAGCATGAAGCAGGATGCACTACTTAATTATAAAAAGGAGGTGGCAAATAAAAATGCAAGAAACAACTATATTTCTATTCTCTTTTGAAAGTTGAGGTAAATGTGTTCTGACAATAATGTAATTCATAGAAGGGACTATTTTGAATGTACAATGAACCCATTTACAGAACCAGAAAGGCATGACAGCCAGTGAATTTTTCAAACTTTAGCGAGAAATCAAATCCTCAAAACTGCCAACAAAAAGTCAATGTTTTTCATATTTTTTTACTTACTGAGCTCAAAGTAAATAAGGAGTCATGTAAGCTTTTTGTTTAGTCAAGGCCAGTGGGGAATAGTAAGTTGTGTTTCAAGTATAAGCACTGCTGCTGATTTTGGAGTATTATATTAGCGCCTTGGCATGACCCAAAGTGAAATACTATTGCCAGATGGCAGTGACACATAACTAAGACAAAGACTTCACCAGTTTCAAGAGAATTCTGTCCATGATCAGAGTATGGTATGATCTGAATGCTTATTGCATGAAAAGGTTTTAATAGCATTTGAGAAAAATAGTATGTATTCAGCCACAATTCAAGCAATATTGAATTGTTGAAATGATAAAGCATAATCAATGCTTTAAATAAGATCATTCATTTTCTATAGTAAGTTAGTAGTAAGCTCATAATTATCATTGAAACATAGCCGGAGTAAAACTGTTAAAAGTAAAACTTTTTCTCTTGTTTTATTCAGAAGGATGCTAGTGTCAGGGTCAGACGTCTCTGTAAGCACTCAGTATCTCCCTCCCTTCTACATTTCAAGGAAGTGCTCAAAATCCAGGCTGCTAGAAACATCCCAGGCCACTCTGTACTTGAACATAAACCCTTGTAAGGTAACTTTAAAATTGTGATTTTTGAAATGACAAAAGTAAAACTGCCGAAAAAGGAGATATAAATTTGTTCTGACATACTATGGACAGCACATATTGTAATTTGCAAACAAAAATGTCTAACACCAAGATTGCTCAATGTGTTTAGTGAAAAAGAAAGGGAAAGAATATTTCCAAAGTCATTTCCAGCAGCTAGCATTAAATGATTCAAAAACCAGCAAAGCCACCCTCCCAAAACAAAAAAATACAAGCTAATCTCATTAATGAACAGACACAAAAATCTTCAACACGATAAGGTAAGGGTAAACAGAATGTAAGAAATCATAAAAAAAATACATCATGACCAAGTAGGATTCATCCAAGGGATGAATGAAAGGTATAGGTTGCATGGATCATGCAAGAAAAGAAGCAAAGAGAAAAAAAATGACATAAATATCTGTTCAGTTTTCATGTAGCACACGGTGAAAAGTATACAGGTAGATTCAGTCTTTCACATGTGGACAGCCAGTCTTCCCAGCAGCATTTGTTAAGGAGGCTTTTGGTCCACCCAAAATTTTGGACACCTTGTCATAGATCAGATAGCTGAGTGTACCTGCACTGAGCCAAAGATAAAAGAAGCAAAGACAAAATGATTACAGAGACATCTCAATTGACACAGGAAAGAACAAATCCTATATCTATCCATGAATAAAAGAGATACAGAAGAACCTTAGCTCAATCTGATAAAAATTACTTATGAGAAATCTATCAGTATCATTGTGAACAGGAAGAAGCTCAGAGCTTTCCTTTCAAAACCTGAAACACGAGGTAGGGTCCTCCTCCAGCGTGCAACCCTCACCCCGCCCCACCAGCCCTGGGAAATATGTCCCCACCCAGCCACGCTGACCAACCAGGTCTGTGCCCAGCTGCAGCAGGAAAAAGGTGAGCACAGCAGCCAGACCCAGCCTGGCACATCGGGAAGAAATCAAGACTGGTCGATCCAGACCTAAATTTTTATGGGCACTAATGGCGTAACTTCACCAAAGATCTGAGGTCATATAAATGACAAAGAGAAGGAACAAGATGCAATCTCAGGTCCTGAGCCCACCCAGAACAAATACAGGAGACACTACCATGGAAGAAAACAGGAATCATGCAGCTGAAATCTCTGAATTGATAACATCTGAGGTAGACAAATGCAGAAATGTATAGAGAAACTCAGATCAGAGATAATATGTCAAGTAAAAAAAAAAAAGAAATGCACAAATTAATAGAATCTGAAGTGGAAAAACAACTGCAGAAAAGTATAGAGGAAATCAGATGAGAAATAACCTCTAAAGTAAAAACAAAACAAAAAGAAAAAGAAAAAGACATCAATAAATTAATAGCATCTACAGTAGAGGAACCACTGCTGCAAAGCAGAGAGGAGATCAGAGCAGAAGGAATCTCTGAAGTAGAGAAAAAAAAAGGATAACTGTAATGAAAGACTTAAATGCTACTAAAGAAGACACTGATAAAAAATCAGACAAGCATAGAGAAAATAATGGATTCCCTGAGTGAGCAATACAGAAAAGAAACAGATTGCATGAAACAGTTTCAAAGAGATATACAAGAAATTAAAATCACAATCACAAGCTGGTTACACTGTTTGAATAAAAGTGAAGATGAGTATCAGAACTTGAAGACACAGTCACAGCTAGTGAAAAGTATGAAAGCATCCTTTACAAACAAATAGGAGGGCCCAGCAGGATGGCTCAGAGGTGGTCTAAAGCGCCTGCAGGCAGCTGCAGGGACGCAGGCACTGCGGTTCGATCCTGGCACCACATGCTGCACCAGCCCTGCCTGCAGGGCAGGCTGAGCCGGCCATAAAAATAAATAAACAAGCAAACAAACAACAATTCTGAAACAAGAAAAAATTAAATTAAAAATTTTTTAAAAATCAAATAGGATGCAGGAAAAAAACAATTCAGCATCTGTGATATGACACAAAAACAAACAGCGTGAAATTAATAGGAATCAACCACAAACAAGGAGTCAATACAGAGAATATAAAAAGAATATGGGCAGAATAGCAAAAAACTTCCCAAATATGAGAAAACAATCTGAAGCATACAGAACTCCTAATAGCATCAACGCAACTAAAATCACACCCAGACATACAACAGTCAAGATCCCAGAAATTCAGCAAAAAATAATATACTAAAAGCTTCTAGACAAAAGAAACAGATCACATTTAAAGGAACATACATCAAAATAATGCCAGATTTCTCTTCACAAACCATGAGTATGGAGCAGAGTATTTCAAGTCTTCTATGAAAACAAAATTCCAGCCCAGACTGTTGAACTCTCTTTGAAGTATGAGGGAGAAGTGAAATACTTCCACAAGCAGGGGCAACTAAAGAATTTCATGATGGGGGCTGGGGAGATAGCTCCGAGGCACAAGTGCCTGCTGGGCAAGTGCAAGGTCGTGAGTTCGAACCCTGGTCCCACAAA
>PVJA010058541.1:0-10047 GCA_004027025.1 Myocastor coypus
GAGTCTCACTATGGAGTTCAGGCTGGCCTTGAGCTCACTTTTGTAGCCCAGGCTGGTCTCCAACTTGCACCAATCCTCCTGCCTCAGCCTCCCAAGTGCTGGGATTACAGGCGTGCGCCACCACGCCCGGCTACAGTTTAACATATCTTTAAACTCACTACGTAGTCATGACTGGCCTCAAATTGAGGATTATACTTTGTAAAACAATCCTGTAAATTATGTATCCCATATATTTTTTCTCCTTTGTTGTTTTTTGTTTGTTTGTCTTTGTTTTTGTTTTTGTCCCGCTCCTCCTTTGGGAGGGATTATAGGCTTGCACCGCCCTGTTTGCCTTTTTCCCCCCTCTTTTTGATGAGGCTAGCTAGGGATTTAACAATTTTATTTAGTCTTTCAAAGAACCAGCTTTTTGCTTCATTAATTCTTTGTATTGTTTTCTTTGTCTCAATTGAATTAATTTCTGCTCTAATTTTTATAATTTCTTCCCATCTCTGGGCTTTGGGTTGGGTTTGCTCTTCCTTTTCTAGATGATTTAGGTGCAGCATTAGGGCGTTTATTTGTTCCCGTTCTGTTTCCTTACAGTGTGAGATCACAGCTATAAATTTCCCTTTAAGAACTGCTTTCTTTGCATCCCATAAATTCCGGTTGATTGTGTTTGAATTTTCATTAAACTGTAGATATTGTTTAATTTCTTGTTTAGTTTCCTCTGTAACCCACTGGTTTCCATGTATTCCTGGGATTCTTGTGGCCTTTTAAGCTTTCACACAAGAACTTTTCATGGACAAATATGTGACACTTATGTCAAAGGGCATCCCAGGAGGACATTCAGTCTTTCTGTGATCAAGCAATAAAGGGAAACGCTGACCCCCAAACTCACTCACCCACCCACCCACCCACCCAGGCAAACCACATGCCCTAGTTCATCCTACACGCAAACTCCACTTCGGTCTCTCTTTCCTTTTCCTCTTCAATTTTACATTACTTCGGGTGGAGCCAGAGTAGTTCTACTGCTTAAACATATCCCAAGGCATTTGAATTCAGTTTCTTTGTTATCCTTAGAAGGTGGCTAAGTTGCTCAGTGTGGGCTACAAAGGATTATTTTCATTGTTGTCTCTGAGTTGATGGGATTAGAGGTGTGATCCAAACTGCCACCAAAATTGGAATTTTTACATTTTTTGTGGAAAATATTGTAGGGTAGAAAGCTGCTTCTACCCAAAGAACATCCATGTACTGCTAAGAGTATGGCACACGGGAATATAGTACTCTTCTTTTCTTTTCTTTTCTTTTCTGGAACTGTGGATTGAATGCAGACCTTTGCGCTTACCAGGAAAGCACTTATTTTACTGAGCTATCACCCCAGCCCCATAGTACTCTTAAAATATGAACGTGCTAAGCAGTTATTGGAGCTGTTTCAAGAGTTCACAAATCGGGTGATGAGGGAGTCAGCAACAAAGGCAACCCACCCGGGAGGCAGAGAGAAGTAAGCCAGTCCTAGGGTGGGTATGCTAATAGGATTACTAGGGCAGGTCTGAGTTCCTGACACTATATAAACCCAGAGAAAGTCCTCCTCTGCCTGCCCTGGAAGCCTTCTGGCTGGACAGTCTGCCTCGATCCACTGCTGGAGCTGACTGTGGACCCACACACACCAGGACAGTAGGTTCCTTTCCATCATTTGGTCTCTGGATTATGCCACTAGAGAGACTTAGCACTGGTGGTCTCAGCATTGAGCTCAGGACCCTGGGTTAATAGAACCCCTAAGCTTAGTTTGATTGGGATGGAGAGTAGAGAACCCTGGTGCTTTGCATAAAAAATGTTGAATGGCTTTTGTCTCAGTGTCTCACATTTTATCTCAATATTAGGTAGGATGTATTTTTCAGGAACTGGATATAGGTAGGGCCACGAGGCTAACTTGAAGATAAATCTGGGAGAGACTTTAGTTGTGACCTCCTTGCCTACTGGTAGAGACAAGGCACGTTGTGCTGTTCATTTATGCTTGCAAAGCACTCCTTTATCTCTCTAGCTGCATAGCTTGGTGTTGGGTGTGGAATGAGGAGACAAGGGCGCTCTATAGTGTTCTCCCTGGCCCTAGGTCACTGTGCAGCCCGCTATGGCTTAGAGTGAGGGAACCCTCCTGCCTCAGCCTCCCTGGTGCTGGGATCACAGGCATGTCCACAACCCGTGGTAATAATTTCGAAGTTTTTAGAGAAAAGCATATTTTATTCTAGATTTTAAAGAAGTTTGGTACCAAGATGAGAGACAGCATTTGCTCATCTTTTTTTTTTTTTTTTTTTTTTTTGGTTCTTCCTCACGCAATATTGTATTTTTGTGTTTCCAATTTAGTCTATGGTCATTAATTTTATAGTCTTATTTTAAAATAGGAGTTTATTTATTTATTCATTCATTTATTTATTTATTTTTACATTATGGCTGGCTCAGCCTGCCCTGGGGGTGGGGCTGGCACAGCATGTGGTCCCTGGGATCAAACCACGGGCCCTGTGCTTGCCTAAGCAAGGGTTTTAGACCTCTGAGCCATCTTGCTGGTCCTAATTTTATAATCTTTTTATGCCAGCTTCTGGTAATATAGCCTATTGTGAATTGCAATGATTTACTTCCTGTTCCATTTGATTTGTTTCTCCATTCAAGCCTCTTTTTATTATTATTATTATTACTATTATTACTATTATTATTATTATTATTATTATTATTATTATTTTGTGGGATCAGGGTTCAAACTCATGACCTTGCATTTGCCAGGCAGGCACCTGGGCCATGGAGCTAGCTCCCCAGCCCCCTATTTTTTCTTTTTGGTAATGGAATTAAGCCCACGGCCTTTTCACCGAGGCAGTACTCCAAGCTTTCTCTTTTGAGGCTCAGCGTGGCTAAGCCACTGGCAGGGGCTGGCATTCGCACGTGGGCTGCCACACCAGCTCAGAGCTTACCTTTGCTCAGCACCTACTGTACATATCTTTTTTTAGCATCTGGGAAATGTTGCTGCTTAGTCACTAATTTGTGAAGTAAAGCATTTCCTGTAGGTTGTAAATTTGCTCCAATACAAATCATTTTCTTTGTTTTTTTTTACTATTGTGATAATTTGAAATTAGCAGAAAAAATAAATAAAAATAATAAATAGGGGCCATCAAGATGACTCAGCAGTCAAAAGGGTCTGCTTAGGCAAGCTTAGGCAACCTCAGGGACCTCACTTTAATCCCTGGCATCACATGCTGCACCAGCCTCACCCACCAGGGCAGTCTGAGCCGGCCATAAGGAGAAGAGGAGGAGGGGGAGGAGGAGGAGGAGGAGGAGGAGGAGGAGGAGGATGAAGGAGAAGGAAGAGAGGAAGAAGAAGAAATCAACAACAAAAAAAACTGTGTATGTTTGAGACAGCGTTTCACCATGCAGTTTATTCTAGCCTTGAGCTCACTTTGTAACCTAGGCAATTCTTGAATTCACAGGGATCCTCCCGAGTCAGTCTCCTGACTGCTTCAATTATAGGTATACACCACCATGCTCCTATATGAAGCCAGCAATTTTCTGAACACTGATAAATTTGGACAAAAAGGCTCCTTTATTACTTACACTTACTGATTTCCATTAGAATCTCAGTTTAAATTTCATGATATATGTTTTCAGGAATATCACGGGATATGTTCCTCATGTATATACTTACTTATTTTTCTGAGGCAGCTTTGATGTAGTACAGGCTACTCTGGAACTCACTACGTATACCAGGTTGGTCTGCAACATGTAGTGAGCACCTCACCCCACCCCCAGCCTGTTGAGTTCTGCGTCTAGAAAGAAGCACGTGCCAACTTGCCCAGTGTATGTCCCATAGTATAAACCATGCTTAATATTACCAAGAAGTTTTTATTTATTTATTTTTATTACTTTTAATAAGAAATAATAATGTGACAGTTTCAAAACACGTTAGTAGCATATTTCCAAAATTTGATACAATGCATATTGTTGTCCTCCTATTAGTTATACAGAGCACACGGTGTACATGTTATTATTTTTCTAATCATTATTGGTAAGAAAAAAAATTTTCTCATTTAACTAAGAGAAAGTAGTTGTATACATAATCCAGTGTTCAATAATTGCAGTGGTTTATTGGTAAAACTGGCGATGTTGAAAGCTGTTGATTTAAGCTTTAAGCTTTTTATAGCTCAGCATTCTAATCTAGCTTTATGTTTTATGCCTTGTGGTTAAACTTTTTTGCTGCTTGGTTAAAGGCAAGTTTAAGCAAGACATGTATAGCAAAAAAAAAAAAATATATATATATATATATATATACATATATATATATATATATATATATATATATATATATATATATATATAGTCGGGCGTGGTGGCACATGCCTATAATCCCAGCACTTGGGAGGCTGAGGCAGGAGGATCAGTGCAAGTTCGAGACCAGCCTGGGCTACAAAAGTGAGCTCAAGGCCTGCCTGAACTTCATAGCGAGACCTTGCCTCAAAAAGACCAAAAAAAAATGTATATATATATATGTACATATATAAATGTGCACATATATATCTGAAAATCTGAACAACAAATTTGATGATAAAAATCCACACCATAACAGCCGTTGTTGATTTTCTGTTCTTGATTTGAAATTCTGTATCACTTTTATCATTTTATGTTGCTTTGTTCTGTCTTTATGTTATTTGTTTTTGTTTTTTTGTCCTCCTTAAATTTAAAATAAAAAAAAATGGTTTGTCTCACACACACACACACACACACACACACACACACCAACATTATCAAGAAGTAACATGGCATAGCTATATCTCGTTTTTTCAAAATGTGAGGAGTCAGACAAAATATGCAGTTCTTTACTACAGAGCTTCAGGACATCTCTAATATGGACTTCTGTTGTGGTTATATGTTGATAAACACATCGTAAATAGATAACAGTGGCAAATAAAAATTTATTTAATACATCAATGAACTGAACAACAAGATATAACCTCGACTAATTTAACCGTGGTCAGAAAGCTGACCTTAACCTACAGGTAAAAAAGCTTACTATGGGCCCAGCAGGATAGCTAAGTGGTCTAAAGGGCCTGCTTAGGAAAGCTCGGGCGGCTGCAGGGACCGCGGTTCGATCCCTGGCACCACATGCTGTGCCAGCCCTGCCCTAGGGGCGGGTTGAGCCGGCCATAAAAATAAATAAACAAACAAAAGTTCTGAAACAAGAAAAATAAATAAATAAATAAATAAATAAATAAATAAATGATAAAATAAATAAATTTTTTAAAAAGGGCCAGGGAGATAGCTCAGTAGACTAAGTGCTTGTCTGGCAAGTGCAAGGCCCTGAGTTCAATCCCTGGTACCACAAAAAAAAAAAAAAAAAAAAAAAAAAAAAAGAGGCTTACTATGCAAAGAAGTTCCAAACGCGCAGGTCAATGGATGCTATGGTTTGTGTCTAATTATCTCCCCAAAGCCTCATGCATTCATGGGGCAGACTTCTAGAGTTTGTGATTAATTCTTGATCCAATGCTGGGACTAGGAATGTGAGTCCTGCTGGGATTACGGATATGAGTGTGACGTCCGCCCTAGGGAAGCTTGCCTTGATGCAATGTAAGGAAGGGAGACAGGCCGGTGCTCGTGTGGCTGGTGCTCCTCCTGCTCCTGCTCCTGCTCCTCCTCCTCCTCCTCCTCCTCCTGCTCCTGCTCCTTCTCCTGCTCCTGCTCCTGCTTTCGCTCTAACTCCCCGTCCCCCTTCTGTTTCTCCTCCTGCTCCTCATACTCCCTTTTCGCTCGTCCTGTTTTCCCCACCCTGAACTGCTGCCTCTGCCACGTGCCACCCTGCTTTCCAGCCAGCCAAGGATGGACTGAAACCTCCACAGACTGGCAGTGAAATCAGTCTTTCCTATCATAATCTGGGTGTCAGGAATTTTGTATCAGCGATGAGAAAGAAGTGCCAAGGCATAGATAGACGCTTGCATCCATCAGACACCTAGAACCCCTTGCACTACAGTGTATGACTGCTCACCCTCACGGCCCATGCCCCGGCAGAGCTATGGCATTCTGGCTTTTGCCCAGCATCTTGAAATGTAATCATGCCACAAAGTATTCACTTGGGGTCAAGGAAATTTCATAGCTTAGTAAGATTACCAGTGTCTGTGAGTCACTTTTGTATCAATGTAAAATTAAATAATGATTAATTCTACTTAGGGTCAGATGGAGAAGTCTACATATACACTTTCCTTTGACACAAACAGATGTTCATCTACCCAACTGTTATATTCTATGTCACGAAGGAGTTTTGGTAATGGAAGTTCATTCCGTGTATGGAAAGCATGTCAGATATGGCGGATAAGCTTATTTTGGGCATGTGTCCCTATTGCTTATTCTTACTGCCGGGCTATGAGCAAAGGGATCTCTACATGACCTTCTTAAGAGGGCGCTCAGGGTGCAGCGCGGGGCACAGAGAGGGGATGGGGCTGACTTTAGTCTGCACAAGCAAGATGACACCGCTATAGAGAGTGCAGCGCTGTTGTTCTCCACCTTCGTCAGGGAAACACAAAACCTGTGCAGAGAACCAACAGCAATGGACCCCAGCGTTCTTTCAATAGAAGAAGGGAAGCAGATCTTGAAACGAGGTGGGATCCCACAATATGATGTAAGTAACGAGGCCCAGTGAGGAAGGGACCTGGGGTCAACTCTGGGGTGGGCTCACCTCCCAGCTCGGTGTATGGGAGCGCTGAATGCAGGTGCTCATCAGCTCCAAATGGCAGGCAGCCCATCAGGAAGGATGGGACTTGGCATGTCCACTGAGCGTCCTGAGACCAATCTGGACATGCAGATTATTCCTTAATCTTTTTAATTGAATTGATTTTGTTGTTCCAGGAATCCAAATCATGATCTCATGCCTGTCAGGCTGATGAAGCGCTCCTGAACTATTTCTGAGGTCCATAATTGTCTCAAATTTCACCAACCTTTTACTCTTTAATCATTTCATCTTTTTAAATTTAGAGGTCATCTCCGGACATTTTTGATGGGTTGTTCAGGAAAGAATTTTAAATTGATTACTACTGTACCCAACAGACCCAGAGTTTGGAGCTGCATGTATTTTTTTTTTCTAATTCCGAGACCTCTTCCCACCTGCTGAACTGCAACAATGGCTCCCGTCTCTCTTCCTTTGCTCAGATTGATAAGCTGACAGAGAAGTGGGAGGTGGCTGCCTCTGTGGAAGCTCTGCTATACTTTCCCCCCAAGCCAGGAGAGGATTTCACGGCCCGTTGTGTGTCCAACAGGAAACGTCAGCTCTCGGCGAAGCAGCCTCACACAGCCTCAAGGAGCCTCGGGAACTTAAAGGGGAGGTAGGATGAACTTCAGGGAGCCCTGTGGGCTTGACCTGGAGGTTTTCCCCACAGGATTCGTGAGTCAGCTGTGGGCTTCCTCTAAACAGTGCCTCGGGGCTCTTGCTCTGTCCTCGTCATCAGGCCAACTTTCAGAACTGTGCTGAATGGTGCGAGCTCCCGCATGGGTTTCCGGTGGTGCCATAGCTTGGTACCTGCCCATGTGGAAACTCTCACGTGGTCCTTGTTGACGCCACCTGTGCTCACATGGATTTGACATGCTGGGTTTGATAACTACGGCGAGGTCCCACGAGCTTGGAAAGAATGGCTGGAAAGAAGCGCAGAGCTTGAACAGTTTTTATGCAAGGACGTAAATCTACTTTCACCATGGGTGATGCAGATGGTGTTTTCTCAGGCAGGGTCGTACTCTAGACCTGCAGGTAGGTGATGAGAGAGATCACAGACTCAGTTACCAGCACCGAGAACAGCAGATGCCAGAGGGTGTCACTGTGTCCAGAGAACTCCTCGTCCTCTCCTGGGGAAGTAACCACGAGAAGGGTTTTGCTTTTCTCTACAGAATGCACTTTCTTCATTAGGACCAGGAAATGCAGTGTTCAGCCCCCCGGCAGGGCTGGCCAGAGGCTGCAGCCGAGGAGGCAGATGGCTGGTCTTCACTCTCCTCTGTTGGCTCGAGCACCTTCTAAGGACAGGGTCCTGAACAGGCCACCAAGCAGGCCTGCGAAGCCCAATCTTGGCCCTCAAGAAGAGGAAGGAAACATGGTCAGTTGTGGGGTATCCCACATGGAAGGGGCTGCTTCACCCCAAGGGCGGGTCTTAGCATGCCATGTGTGGGAGAACTGAGTCTTTCCTATTCTGAGGGCCGTGTGCCTGTGTTATCATTGCTTTGCTGATGCAGCCAGTCAGAGCTTCTTCAGTGTTATGCTGAGAAAAAGACTGGTTCAGTATTCAAATTCTTCGTCACCTTTGTTACTTGCACACACTGAAGTCCTTCCTACTTGAGTATCTCGGTGCATGGGCACTGGGAAGGCCCACAACACCTTGAACTTTTTTTTTTTTTTTTTTTTTTTTTTGTCTTTTTGAGACAGGGTTGCACTGTGCAGTTCAGGCTGGCCTGGAACTCACTTTCATAGCCCGGGCTGGTCTCAAACTCATCCTGCCTCAGCCTCCTAAGTGCTGGGATTACAGGCTAGCACCACTCTGCCCAGCTTATCTTAGGGTTTGAGAGAGTCCTGCGATTGCTACTCACTCACTACCAGGCTGTCTGTTGCCTACAGGTGAAATGCAAGAACTGTGGCGCCTTTGGCCACGTGGCAAGGAGCACAAGGTGCCCGATGAAAACCTGGGTAGGGGTCCTTCCTTTCCAGGCTTTGGGCTCCAATGAGGAGAAAGAGAACCTGAAGGCAAGGAAACCTGAGCATCCTCAGCGTCCTGCACCCATTAGCAATATGGACAGAGGAAAGGGTCAAATTCCAAGGTGAGGAGGACCTTATGGAAGGAGAGACTGCTGGAGTCCTGGGACCTAAGAACCAGTGCCTGCCCTGCTGCTCCACCCGCACAGACATCACTAGCACAACAGGAAAACCACATGCAGTGGTTAGCAGCCCGACCTCAGGGTACCTCCCTGATCTCAGCGCTGAAAGTCGCTGCTGGGCGGGCAGCGACCATGGGCTCTCATGGAACGCTGTTAGTGGCAGGCTCTTCAGTACAGTCCACGTGGAAAGATACAATGCTGAGTGTCCAGGAGGGTAGGGGGACCTTCTGGAGGTGGGGGCTGCCCCTCAGACTACGAAGGATGGGACGAGGCAGGTCCAGGTCCATGGGGCCTCCAATCCCTCCCTCTCCCCCTGCAGTGTCCAGGGCAAGACATGGCCTTCAGCATTATTGCTGCTTCCTGTTAGCTGTGTACGCTGTAGCTGGAGCCCTTCCTGACAATCAAAATCACCCAATTTGCAGGAAGGAGGAGCAGCTGTTGCCAGAAGTTAAGCCACCTGCGCCATCTGCACTGCCCAGGCTTTCCCCTGAGATGGAATGCAGAAGTTTCACAGAGTCCGAAGAATCCTGTCCCTTTTCCAGGGTGAGTGGTGTCGGGCTTGCCGGCTGGGATTCTCCCTGGCTCTCCTCATGGGCCTTTCTCCGGTGTCCCTAGAGTGGGGATGTTGGTGAAATTTAGGCTGCCCCATGGGAGTCTTATTGCTCTTTTCTAAGACTTAATTTTAAAAAGTCCTCTTTTTGAGAAATTGGGCAGAAAATGTGAGTGCAAGCATTGTAGTGTATGTACAACGTGGTCTACCATGTGCTGTTTCCCACCCTCCATCTGGCCAGGCAACTGCCACTAAAAGTCCTTGGCTCCTCTTCCTGTGGTCTCTGCCTTCTACTCATTGTCAAGAAATTCCTTGTCTCATCGACTTTAACAGTAAACCATAGGATGAACGCCAATATAGAAATATCTGATTTAAAAAATCAATGATGAGGAAAGGGATGAATGAACTGCAGTGCGTCTAAGGAGAGTCACCCAGAGAAAAAAATTCTCTCAGGCTTTCACAGAAAGCAAAATGGCCAAGCAATGGCCGTGACTCGTCCCAAAGGCTGACACTAACAACAGTTTTACAAAGTACTGTCTATGGTCTCAAATTTAATCCTGAGGGGATTTGACCCTGGAAGATAAAAAAAAAAAAAGAATGTTTAGATATACAGGTCTTGCTTCGACTTGCCCTTGACCACC
>PVJA010058542.1:0-10048 GCA_004027025.1 Myocastor coypus
AAAAAAAAAAAAAAAAAAAAGACGTAAGACATTCATGCAGGTATATTTTGTTTCTTTTCTTTTCTTTTTCTTTTTTTTAAAATAATTTTATTTATTTATTTATTTATTTATTCATTCATTCATTCTTGTTTCAGAACCTTTGTTTATTCACTCATTTTTATGGCCGGCTCAGCCTGTCCCGAGGGCAGGGCTGGCGCAGCATGTGGTGCCGGGGATGGAACCGCGGTCCCTGAAGCCGCCCAAGCTTTCCCAAGCAGGCGCTTTAGACCACTGAGCCATCCTGCCAGGCCCTCTTTTCTTTTTCTTTTGCTACTGGAAATTGAACTCAGGACCTCACACCTGCCAGACAGGCACTGTCTGTCCCACTGAGCTATACATATATATAGCCCAGCCCATTACTTCATACTCTTGTAATCATCTGCCTGGGTCAATATGAATTGAGCAGGCTGGCGAGATGGTTCAGCAGCCTAAAGTACCTGCTTAGGAAAGCTTAGGCAACCACAGGGACCGCGGTTCAATCCCTGGCACCACATGCTGTGGCAGCCCCAACCCCAGGGCAGGCTGGGCCGGCCATAAAAAATAAAAAAAATAAATTAAGTAATCAAGGTGGTAACCTAACAAGTCAGAAAGCAATTTAGGCTGGGTGTGCTAGCGCACACCAGTAATCACACCCTTTGTGAAGCTGAAACAAGGCAGTTGTCAGCTTTTAGGCCACCATGGGCTATATAGTGAGTGCCATGCCAGCCTGAACTGTGACATGAGAAACTATCTCAAAGAAAAGCACAGCACCAACGTGAAAGGCGACACTTTCCATCTAACGCCTTCAAAACTTTTATCAATAAAAAATACTTTTTCCTTCACAGGCTGGCTGAGAGAGCAGCAGGGACACATGAGCAAGGGGACAGTGAGAACCACAGTCCAAGCCAACAAAGCTGAGATCCAGGGAGGGTAAACAAGGAACCTCAGTTACTGAGGGGATGCATGGCTAGCAATGATCAGGTTTCATCTCAACTCAGGAAATGCTGATGTGACCCACGGCAATTGAAATGTGAAAAAAAAAGTCTTAATTTAACTATTAAAAATAGAAAATATTTAAGTACATATATGCCACAGCTGATTATGAGACTGCACATCTAGTGTTCCATATCTGATACAAGCATTTACAAGAGTGTTTACTGCAGGATTAACTCATTTTCATTTTTCATACCATATTAAGTACAAACTATTCAGGGTCCTAAGAAATACAGACCAACTGCAGGCCAGGCCAGCAGTCCTCAACTGAATATTTTTACTACTCCTTTCTTTCTAGGCCTTCTCTTAAATGCCAAAAAAATTCTACTCCTCTTTCTCTCAGAATACTTGACACTTTTCTTCCTAGCATTCATGCTTAGTTCTTATTCACAAATACGCATGCACGCACACACCCATTCCTATCCTTTAACACGTTTTCTTTCTGTAACAGGGATTGGTTGTTTCCACACAGTTTACATATCCAATTGCCTAAAGTATCCCACTTATATTTTCTAAAGGACCAAATCAACGTCAAGAATATGTCAAAGACCGGGGAGATGGCTCAGGGCACAAGTTCCTGCCTGGCAAGTGCAAGGTCTGTGGTTCCACAAAAAAAAAAAAGTCAAATCTCATGCCAAATTAGGTAACAAACCAACCCAGCAACAAACAACAACAACAAAATCCTGGCTATAATGGGTTTAAGTGTGGAATAAAGATCCCCCCAGATCCCAAACAAGAGCAAGTATGAAATGACATTCACTTTTAGCCCTGACCCTTACCTACCTTCCCTAAGAATTCAGTAATTATTGCTCTGAACACTCCTAATGGACACAAGAAGTGAACCTACTTACATAATATTGTTTTGAATATAAACTGTTTCAAATGTAGACATCAGAAAGATCCATAAAGAAGCAAGGAGAATGTACCTTCCCATATTTTCCGAAGAGGTTCTTCAAATCAGCAGCTTTGGTATTAGAAGAAAGTCCGCTAACCCAGATATTTTTAGTTGAGCCTCCACTGCTACCACTAGTACTACTTGTACTTCCTAGAACAGGAGTAATATCAGAAGGTTCAGTATCTTAATCAGAAAGTTTTTTGCAAAATTATAAAGACAGTGTTGTTTCAAACTAAGAAATTCTTTCATTTTGATAACGTGACCTTACTACATTGGAAATCTTATGAAGGATGTGCTATTAAAATCAAACAGTAATATACAATGTGACTACTGAAGAAGTAAGCATGAGAGTTTACATACTTCCAACTGCATGAGTTGTAAGAGTGTACTTCTCCTTTTCACAGTTTTCAGCCTCTCCAGCACTGGGATTACAGGTGTGCACCCCCACCCCCACCTCAGCCACCTCAGTGTGCCCAGGGGCAGAGCTCACACAGCACGTAGTATTGAGGATTAATCCCCGTCCCTGCACTTGCCTGCTGAGCTATCTCACTGGCCCAGTACTTTTCTATTCTTAAGGCCATTCATCAAATGATCTGTTTCATCTTATAATATGTTAGCTGGAAGTCTATGTCTATATTTATATTTCCAGTATAATTTGCACCCAGGTTACATCTATAACTATAGAAAAAAACTTTAGTGACAGGAAAGCATTATTTAACCAAGAGTACTTAGTTACTATATTTAAAGAATACAATGTCACAAGATGTATATGCTACTCATTAATCCAAACTGTATGGAATGTGGGTATAACTCAAGTTACCATACCCAGTTGCGATGATTTCCAACTATTAAAGCATAAACAGATACATCGAACTATAAAGATGAATACTATCCCTCTTCAGACATTCAAGAGGTGTTTAGGACTCTCCCAACCTGACTGGTGTATTATTTCCCTATTACAGCCTCAGTGTGTACATAGGTTGAAGAAACTGCATGGCTCTTGGGCATGGGATAACCTGACTCTGCCATAGCAAAAGGCATCAAATATGGCCATTTTGATACTTAACAAGAATGTAAAATAACTTTTCTATACAAGAAAAACCACCAACTAAAAGTGAGGAAGTAAAAATATAAGGCAAATTCTTAAGCACTAAAATATTTGCTGGGTTTATTGGCAGAATAAACTAATTTAAAGACTGAAGAAAGTAAAACCAAATGTTAGAGACTGGTTTTTCAGCTTCTTAACCACTAGACCAACAGATGTTCACAAGGCCTACTTATTACACATATCTCCTGCTCAGGTTAGGGAAGCAAAGAGGCCATGCTTGTAGACTACTCCCACTGAACAGGTTTCTGAAATTATAACGTAAAAAAACAAGGGATCTTCCAGTATGTGATAAACTGCTTCATACATAACAGATAAGTTTCTAGCAAATGGGTTAACATATCCAAGCCCATTTATAGAGCAAGAGGTAATCATTTAATCAGCTTGCTGCAATCTAACTGCAAAGGAGGAACAAAGACCATCCATAATTTTCAGTCTGTAAAACCGCTAGAATCAAAGACAAAGGTAATACGCAACTACTTCTTTATAGTGACAGCAGGTAACATAATCATTGAAATATACTGGAAAAATAACCATTACCTTTGTCATCTTTAGATGATGTCTTGCTGTCTTTAGATTCCTTTGAAGAGCTAAAGAGGCAAATCACCAGAAGAAAATTGAAAACAAAAAACAAAAACCAAATAGCTTGATATTGACTATATTGAAAAGTAGCACTATTAATACAAATTAACAATTCCAAAAGCCCAGATTAGGTTATTTGACCAAATGACTCCCTTAGGATTCTTGCACTGTTATTTTCCCCAAGATGCCTGAAGATCTAGATTTTCTGATAATTCTATTCAGTGGATATATGGCCATCTTCTCCAGATTTCAGGACTGGGACTTGCTTCATTTTGTGTTCTTAGAACCGATAGTTGTTCATTAACCATCATCACAAGGATTTTAAAAAATAAAACACAAAAAATTGTCAATTGGGAAAAAAACAAAAACAAACAAAAAAAAAAACAAATATATGCTGACAATTTTGACAAAGGAATCAGTAGGACACACTGTATATTATGAAGATCTTGAATTTTTAAAACAGTAACTTATGACGGTCAAAAATATTATAGGCAGGATCATAAGATACTAATTACTGTACATGGTCTTGAAGCCACCCCCTTAATGTAGAGTGAGCTTATTGAATGCTGGAATTCAGTATCGTAAAGAACTGACATAGAAAAACAAACCTCTTTGCTTGACCAGAGGCCCCAGTAGACGAGGGCCCTTTCTTCAAAGTATCCTTTTCTTTGTCTCCAGATTCTGCTTTCTTAGAACCTTCTCTGGCTTCCTTCTCGACAGGACCGCCCTTCACGCAGTCTTCCTTCTTACCATCTTTATGGTTCACATTCATCTCATAAGCCTTGGCTTCCTTCTCCGGGCTCTGTGCAACGGCGTCCTGCCCATCTTTTGGCTTACTTGCTTCAGAATCTGTAATTTTCACATTTTTACCTGTTTCTAGGAGATCATCACCATCAAAATCCAGAGTGATGGCATCTTCAGCCTGGATTGTGACCGAGATGTTGTCATCCTCTGCTTCTTTCACAGGCGCATTAGCTTCCATCTCTTCGGGAGCTGTGTGACCAGCTTCAGCTAGGTGCCCTTCTGAAGGAAGAGGTTTAGATACTTCTTGTGTACCATCACCAGAACCTGCTATATCTAAGAGGATTTAACAGGAATAAATATGGCAAAACAAGAAGTTTAAACAATTTCATACTCATATGCTAGAATAGGACCTAGAAAATATAAAGCCAGTTATTAGCACCGGTGGAAGATGGGGGAGAACACAAGGGTATTAACTATCACCAACAATCCTCTACCCAGGACCACTTATTCTTCATGGGGAAATGACCTCTATACACAAACATCAGACAACAACAGTGAGGAAAACAGTTCCGTCCTGAAGATAGCATTTCTGGTAATGAGTGAGTGGTACGCAGACGACTTTTATCCTCCATGGGATGCAGACACGTTGCACAACCCTTGCTGCCTTCAGAGCTCCCAGTCACTTCCTGAACGATCCCCAGAGAAGGAGGTCATGTCTTCACATGTTCCAGGGACCCATCTTTTTCTCTCTTCAACTCCTGGCAAGTCCAGAACGGCATGGAAAACTGCGACTGAAGGCTCTGAGGATGCTCCCGCTCCACAGTGCCCATGAACTTGAGCATTTCCAGTCTTCGTCCTGTCCAGTCAGTCTACAATTGCCATTTGCAAAGACACTTGGGTGTTCCCACAGAATTGAGAGGCCCCCTGGGCACATGAGGTGTGCAGTCCACAGCTTCACGGCATGCAGTGTCGGGCTGGGCGTTTCCGCTGGTGCTGTCCAGTCTTAACGGGGCGGTTCTAGAACCTGTGCCCAAGGACTCAACCTCACACCAACCACGTGTTGCTGTCCTTGCAGGTGTGTTGGCAGAGCTAACCTCAAACCCTACCCTGCTGGCAGCTGGGTGACAGTTCCTCAAAGAAGCGAACCCAAGTCAGTGTCTGGTAGCTCAGCACGTTTAGGACTGGCTGCCTGGGAGCCACATGGCAGGCTCCAGTAAGCACGTATGAGTTACTGCAGTGCCCGTCGAGACACGGTCCACTTACCGTATGCACTACGTAACTTTGATAATAAAATTTTAAAATCGCCAATTCACTACAGTAACTGATATGTACTATTCAGTTAGAGTACATGTGCTCAAAAGGAAATTAAAATCAATTGAAAAATAAACCAAGATGCTAACTTAGTTCACTACACTGGTATATTTGAAAAATAAAACTTGTTTAAAAATGAGATTTAAAATAAGGAATGCTTGATATTCACATAATTTACTTAAAAAGTCAGCAGTTTTTACATTGTACTTAGCATCAAACATACCTTTCTCATTTTCCTCTTCCTCGCCATCCTGAAATTCAAAGAATAATCAAATGTAAAATAAATCTGCATAAAACTACACTTTACTAATACCATTAAGCCACTCAACTTAAACTGCCAGGTAAGTTAATATGATTAGATACCTATCACTAACAAATAGAATATTCTAATGAAGTAGGTACATGGCACAAGCTTGGCAGAACACAATTCTAGAGAAGAATGGGCAAGGGTGCCAATGACCACAGCAACAAACAAATGGAACAACTTCAATACTCAAAACTACTTTATAGATTCAAATCTTGCTCATATCGAGTCACCAATAAAAAGGACTGACCTGGTTAATTTATGTCACTCAATTCACAGGTGCACTTAGCATGTATTAATCGGAAACCTATCAGGAAAGCATAACCTGTAGACATATACTTTCAAGGGTTTGAGTGTACATGAATAAAACAACAAAGCCAGGACAATGGCACAGGTCTGTAATCCTGGCACTCGGGAGGCTGAGGCAGAGGGAATGCCATCAAAGCAGTCTAAACAACAGAGATCTCATCTCAAAAAATAAACCAGAACAATAATAAATCTCCCTTCTTAAGCATGTCAGAGAAAACAATAACTACTAGAACAGTCAATTTCAAAATATTCCAATTTTCTTTCATTTTGGGGCAGGATCTTGCTATACATAGTTCAGAAAGAAAGGCCTTCAGCTCACTATGCAGCCCAGGTTGTGCTTCAACTGATAGCAATCCCCTGCTTCAGCCTCCCAGGTGCTATGGTTACAGGTGTACGTCTCCAGGCCCAGCTAATTGCTCATTCTTTTTTTTTTTTAAATTTTTTTCTTATTTTTATTTTTTGTTTGTTTATTTTTTTTTATGGCGCAGCTGCCTAAACTTTCCTAAGCAGGCACTTTAGACCACTGAGCCATCCTACCGGGCCCTGCTCATTCTTTTTATCTGTTAAAAAATGAACCCAGTTATCACATATACACTGGCAGCCCAAGTTAAAAATAGTATTTATACCACCCATAAAACAAAACAGTCATATAAAAATTATTTAAGCATGCCTGTAATCCCAGCACTTGGGAGGCTGAGGCAGGAGGATCGGGGAATTTGAGACCAGCCTGGGCTGCAAAAGTGAGCTCAAGGCCAGCCTGAACTGCACAGTTAGACCCTGTCTCAAAAAGACAAAAGACAAAAAAAAAAAAAAAAAAAAAAAATCCATTTCTTCATCAGAATTTATAATTTTCTTTTGTACCTATTTAGCACAGGGTCCCACTACACAGATTGGACTTGTAATGATCCCCGTGTTTTCAGCCTCTTGAGCACTGGGATTACAGGCATACACCACCAAGCCCAGTATCAATGGCTATCTCAGCAAACCCTGGGGGTGGGACCAACACAGCTTATCTGGTCAGTCCTGTAACCAGGCATTTTAAGTCCTCTGAGCTATCTGGCTGGCCCTTATAATTTTAATTATAATTTTCAAATGGAACCTGACCTAGGTGTGGCAATCCCTACCTGTAATCCTAACACTTAGGAGTGCTACAGCAGTTCAAGACCATCCTGGGCTATATCGGGCCCGGCGGGATGACTCACTGGTCTAAAGCGCCTGCTTGGGAAAGCTTGGGCGGCTTCGGGGACCGAGGTTCGATCCCCGGCACCACATGCTGCGCCAACCCTGCCCTCAGGGAGGGCTGAGCTGGCCATAAAAATGAGTGAATAAACAAATAAAGGTTCTGAAGCAAGAAAAAAATAAATAAAAATAAATAAATAAATAGACCTTATCTCAAAAAGCCAAAAACAGAACATGGGGGCGAAGGAGATAGCTCATTAGAATAAGTACCTGTATGGCAAGCACAGTGTCCTAAATTCAATTCCCAGAGCCACCAAAAAAGAAAAAAGTAAGCAAAACAAACAAACTGAAATGAAATAAAAAGCTGAACATGGGCTGGGGAGATAGCTTTGTGGCCCAAGTGCCTGCTGGAAAGTGCAAGGTCGTGAGGTTGAACCCTGGTCCCGCCAAAAAACTTTAAAAAAGAAAAAAAAAGCTGAGCTGCAGCAGCCTTAGGCCAGGTAGTGTGGGCCACTGCTTACAAACAGGGCTCAGCCTGCAGAGCACTGGCCAGGAGGTGGCAGGGATGTCTCTCTCCAGCTGCCAGCGCTGCTAATGCTGCAGCTCCACAAGGCATTGGCAGCAAGAAGACGCATGTGAGTGACACTGCACATGGCATGTCAGCTTGTGACCTGGCATCACAGCCACACAAAAGCACAATTTCCTTCAGAGGGCAAATGTCTTACCATGTGCCCAAAACTGTGCAAGAGCAGCCACATACTAAATCAGCAGTTCTCAACCTGTGGGTCGAGACCCCTGTGGGGGTCGAATGACCAAAACACAGGGGTCACCTAAAGCCATCGGAAAATACATATTTAAACCCATGCTATGACATGGTGAAATGTTATTTATTGGAATTAGTAATTTGAAGTAGCCACCAAAATTATTTTTTGGTTTGGGGTCACCGCAACACGAGGAACTGTATTGTGGAGTACCAGCGTTAGAAAGGTTAAGAACCACTGTTCTAAATCATTCAAGATGATCTAACACCTAACTGTCCAGTCAGAAAATGGGCCAATACTATGCACACTGAAAAGCCACCAAGGAAATGTAGTTTAGTCAAGCAAGTGCACACACATGTCTGTGTGTCTGTCTGTCTGTCTTTTTGAGACAGGGTTTCATTATAAAGTTCAGGCAGGCCTTGAGGTCACTTTGAGCCCCAGGTTGGCCTAAAACTTGCAGTTACTCTCCTGCCTTTAGAGTGCTGGGATTACAGTTGTGTGTCACCACACCCATCCTGGAAATTATTTTAATTTTTAAAAAATTAGTATTGTTTTTTGGGTTTTGTTTTTTATTTCACATTTTTATCGTATAAAATCTTTTTTTTTCTTTTTTTGAGACAGGGTCTCGCTATGCAGTTCAGGCTGGCCTTGAGCTGACTTTTATGGCCCAGGCTGGTCTCGAACTCACACTGATCCTCCTGCCTCAGCCTCCCACGTGCTGGGATTACAGGCGTGCGCCACCACGCCCTGCTTATTGTATAAATTTTACAATGGTTATATTACATATTTTCATCATCAGATCAGTTTAGATTAATATAGGTATATAAGATTGATCAAACAAACATTAACACATTCAATCAACATTACTTTTTTTTTTTGAGACAGGGTCTCGCTGTGCAGTTCAGGCTGGCCTTGAACTCAGTTTTGTAGCCCAGGCTGGTCTCGAACTCACACTGATCCTCCTGCCTCAGCCTCCTGAGTGCTGGAATTACAGGCATGCACCACCACACCCAGCTACTTTTTTTTTTCTTTTCCCCTTTCTTTTTTTTAAAAGTTGACACATTGCATATTGTCCTCACAATAGTTCTACAGAGCACAGTGTGTGGGCATGACCCACCTCCCTATTGATGTTGCTAAGAAGAAAAAAAAAAGGAAAAGAAAAAGAAAATTCTTCTCTTTGGACTAAGAGGAAGCAGATGCATACACAGTCAAATGTTCTGCAATTGCAGTGGGCCACCAGTGAAACTTGTAATGTTGGAGGCTATTGATCTAAGCCTCATAAGGCTCATCTCACCAATCTAGCTCTGCGTTTCATGCATTGTAATTAAGCTTTCTTTTTTTTGTTGGGTGATCAAGGGCAAGTCAAAGCAATACCTGTATAACAAAACATTCATTTTTTTTTTTGTATCTTCCAGGGTCAGAGCCCCTCAGGATTAAGTTTGGGACCATACACAGTACTTTCTTTTGGTTTTTTTTTTTTTTTTTGGCAGTACTAGGGATTGAACTCAGGACCTCTCCACTTGCCAGACTAGATGTTTGTTTTTAGGATAGGATCTCACTCTGTAGTTCAAAACAACCTTGAACTTAAAAACAACCCTCCTGGCTTTGACTCCTGAGTGCTGGGATTATAAATGTGCACCACCATGCCCATCCTGGAATTTGTTAATTTTTAAATATTTAAATATTAGAATTTTTTCCTAGAGCTGGCCAAATAGCTCAGCAGACTAAAGTACCTGCAAGCAAGCGCAGGGGCCCAGGTTCGATTCCCCAGGCCCGCCATGCCTGTGCTGGCCCAGGCCCTAGGGAGTGCTCAGCTGGTAAGACTGGGCGTGGCAGTGTGCAACCTG
>PVJA010058543.1:0-10047 GCA_004027025.1 Myocastor coypus
AAAAAAAAAAAAAAAAAAAAAAAAAAAAAAAAAACAATTAAACATTAACACTTTCAATAAACATTACTTTTTTTTTTTCTTTTTTTTTTCCTTAGCAACATCAATAGGAAGGTGGGTCATGTCCACACACTGTGCTCTGTAGAACTATTGTGAGGACAATATGCAATGTGTCAATTGTTAAAAAAAGAAATGGGGAAAAAAGAAAAAAAAGACATTTTATAATTTAGAGCGTTAAAAATACCAACTTCATGGAGCAACTGAAATACAGAAATGAATGAGTAATGAAAAACTCTATCAAGGATGTATATATAGACAGGCATGGTGGCACATGCCTGTAATCCCAGAACTTGGGAGGCTGAGGCAGGAGGATCAGTGTGAGTTTGAGACCATCCTGGGCTACAAAAGTGAGCTCAAGGCCAGCCTGAACTGCATAGCGAGACCCTGTCTCAAAAGGACAAAAAAAAAGAATGTATATATAAATAACATACTATAACCTCAAAGGAAAATGACTACAAACTTTACTAAAAGGAGCTTAAACTGTAAGTGGCAAAATATCAAGCTGTTCAGTGGAATGTTAGTAATCTTACAAGAACACAACAGCAAATACTACAAGTTAATGTATAATTGGATATATTCTGCTGTGAAGTCAAATTTGAACATTGTAGTTTCTATATAAAAAGAATCTTGCTCAGACATGGAAGCTTTGCACTCACAGCACTCCCACTATCTTTATGTTCCCTATTATTTGACTTTACCATCAAAACAGCTCTGGGAGAACCAAGGAGCTTCAGCCAACCTCATACACAGACATAAGAACAACAGAACCACTGCTTATCAATGGTGAAATTTCGAGAAAACCCAAGCATTTGGGATACTGAGCCTCACTGTCTCTCACTTTAACTGGAGAGCTGCCTGATAGTTTTTTTTTTGTTTGTTTGTTTTTTTTTTTTGCCTTTTTGAGACAGGGTCTTGCTATGCAGTTGAGGCTGGCCTTGAACTCACTTTTGTAGCCCAGGCTGGTCTCGAACTCGCACCAATCCTCCTGCCTCAGCCTCCCGAGTGCTGGGATTATAGGCGTGAGCCACCACGCCCGGCTATAGCTGAATAGTTTCTAAACTGCCATAAAAATAAGAATAATTCTACTGAGGATTCTTGTATTTTACATGATAGGCAAAGAATATTCTCAATCCTGGTAGCATTAGGTTGAAATTCTATTAAGTTTTATGGCCTAAGTCTCTGTTTTGAAATACATGGTATAAACAACTGTGTAAAAAAGTTCACTTACTTAGAATGTTGGAGTTTATCTTCTATCAGTGGAAGAACAGCTGGGATCATTTCTCGAGGGAAAATCTGGCTGACAATAGTAAGCGCCATACAGACTTCCACCAGGTTAGTGCTCTGCAGGTCCTGGCATCATTGTGAAGCAAAGAAGACATTCAGCACAAATCCCAAAACTAGGGAGAGTGACCTCGGTGCCATAATGATCCTAGGACTTGGGGATGCTATTTCCATTTTGTAATCAATTTGTACATTCAGACTTATGTCATACTTCATAGGAACATCCCCATGTCTTTCATTTCTCTAACAAAGTCAATAGACAAATACCGCCAAAAGCAACTAACACAAAAGGAAACTTTTCAGTTTGATACTGGCATAACTAGTCTCTTTACTATTTTAAGTTTTCCAAACCAACAGGACTGGAGCCAGGGATACAGCTGAGCAGTATAGTGCCTCCCTGGCAAGTGTAAGGTCCTGAGTTCAGTTCCCAATACCAAAATTCTAACAAACCAAACCAACTGGGCATAGTGGTGCATGCTTTTAATCACAGCCCTCAGGAAGCTGAGGCACGAGAACTGCCATGTGTTTTCAGGTCAGCCTGGGCTATGTCGTGAGTTCAAAGCCAGCTTGAACTACAGAATGAGACTTGTCAAACAAAATTTATAAATTGTTCTTATTAACTATGAGTGGAAATTTTAAAACAATTTTGGAAGTCATACAATAGACTGTATATATTCACATATACTCACATATACATATAATTTGTAAAATAATTCTAATAGTATTTTAAAATATTTTTTAAAGTTTAAAAAATTAAATTACTGGTAACTTTAATATAGTCCCCAACTTAAAACTCAGAAACTACCCACCTAGACTCTTACATATGTATGTAATATATAAGATAAATAAGAGAAAGCTCATCAACTCAGTTACAACTATTAACTCTATTAGAAGTTCAGTGAAGCAACATCTTGAAAGTGCAGGTTAAATTGTTATTACCTGTACAATTCAATCACTCAATTATATTGTGCCCATTCTAAATTACCTTTAAAAAAATTTTTTTCATTTATGTATTGGTACAGGGTCTCACTATGCAGCTTGGACTCCTAGTGAGCCTCCTGTTTTCAGCCTCCCCAGCAGTGGGATTATAGGTGTGCAACACCATGCCTGCCCAGACTTGGTCAATGGCTCAATGCACCCAGGAGTCAGGGCTGGCACAGCATGCAGGACTGAGGATGGAACCCTGGTCCCTGTGCTTGTCAAAGCAGGCACTTAATCTGCTAAGCTATCACACAGACCCACCTTTTGGAATTTAAAGATGTCAGTTATACAGTTTATATCTCTGTCTCTTGAGACCGATCAGAAAGACAATGACAGCAGCATGGGAAGTGCACCTAAGAGCTGGGCAATCTGGACTGTAATTATGGCTTGTATTTTTAATGAAACAGTAATATCTTCAACAGGAGAAGGAGCAGCAGCAGCCGTGCTTTGCACAGCACCTCCTAGCTCTAAATCCTAGTACCAATCCCCATTTTCCAGATGCAGATGCTGATGTACAAGAGCTTTCTGAGCACATCTGGTAAGCTGCAGAGAAACACCAAAGGCCAGCAGTAGCCACTCAAGACTCTGGGTTACTGCACTATACCCTACCTTCACCACTGTGTTCACCAGGAGGAGCAACAGTTCGTGACTTTCATGGAGGAATAGAGACACAGCCAGGTAACCTATAAACATCAAGGGTGAAATCTCATTACTACCTACCAAAAACAAACTTCCCAAGAACTTAAACAAAATGATATGTTCCAAAAGTCTATGTCAAAATGTATCAGTCACAGGTAAATACAAAATAAGATTGAAAAATATGAGGTTAAAAAACTGTGCTGAAGAGCCAGGCGTGGTGGCTCAAGCCTATAATCCCAGCACTTGGGAGGCTGAGGCAGGAGGATCACTGTGAGTTTAAGACCAGCCTGATGCCGGGCGTGGTGGCGCATGCCTGTAATCCCAGCACTCGGGAGGCTGAGGCAGGAGGATCGCTGTGAGTTCGAGACCAGCCTGGGCTACAAAAGTGAGCTCAAGGCCAGCCTGAACTGCACAGTGAGACCCTGTCTCAAAAAGACAAAAAAAAAAAAAAAAGACCAGCCTGGGCTACAAAAGTGAGCTCAAGGCCAGCCTGAACTGCATAGCAAGACCCTGTCTCAAAAAGAAAGAAAAAAAAAAAAGCACGCTGAAGAATATTTCAGGGGTTCTTCACCCTGACATTTTTCAGAGATATGTATTTTACAACTGGATGTGGTAGAACAGGCTTATAGCCCCAGCACTTGGAGGCTGAGGCAGGAGAATCACTAGTGAGTTCAAGGTTAGGATAGGCTCTTTCGGGCCCTCCTTTCCAAGATGACGAAAAAAAGAAGGAACAATGGCAGTGCCAAAAAGGGCCGCGGTCATGTGCAACCTATTCGCTGCACGAACTGTGCCCGGTGCGTACCCAAGGATAAGGCCATTAAGAAGTTTGTCATTCGAAACATAGTGGAGGCCGCCGCCATCAGGGACATTTCCGAAGCGAGTGTCTTCGATGGTTATGTGCTTCCCAAGCTATATGTAAAGCTGCATTACTGTGTCAGTTGTGCCATTCACAGAAAAGTGGTCAGAAATCGATCTGGTGAAGCCCGCAAGGACCGAACACCTCCACCCCGATTTAGACCTGCTGGTGTTGCCCCACGACCTCCAGCAAAGCCTATGTAAGGAGCTGGGTCCGAATGGACTGAAGAAAACTCTGAGAAAAATAATAAATTGAATGTTATACTTAAAAAAAAAAAAAAAAACGGTTAGCATAGGCTACATGGTATGTTCCAGGCCAGCCTGAACTACACAGCAAGACCCTGGCTCAAAAAAGAAAAAAGAAATAATGTGCCTTTCAAGATGTGTAGCAAGTCAATGCCCTGTAACAACATTAAGGTGTGCCTTATATTTCCTGTGCAAATCTCTACATCATACATAAAGGCATTCTCTATCTTTGCTCACTGTCAAACACATAAGTATTCACAAACTCATAGTTTTTACAGTTTAGTTGGCACTGACTGATCTGTTACAGTGTAAGCTGCCTAATAGCAGTCTACACTAGGTAAATGACACATTAAGCCACACACAATATTGTATGTTTTCAATTGGAACACATACATGGGAAGAGTAATAGCTATTCACTAAAGAAAAACTAGTTCCACACTGAATGTACTCATGAAATAAGCATTTCTTTTTTCTTTTCTTTTTTTTTTCTGTCTTTTTGAGACAGGGTCTCGCTATGCAGTTCAGGCTGGTCTTCAGCTCACTTTTGTAGCCCAGGCTGGTCTCAAACTCACACCCATCCTCCTGCCTCAGCCTCCCGAGTGCTGAGATTACAGGCTTGCGCCACCATACCCGGCTTCAAATAAGTGTTTCTATTTCAGGAATATTAAAACCTAAAAGAACACATTTTAGAATGAAATATATTAGCTCTGAGACAAATAATACATACATGCAGTATACACATCTCATGCCATTTTCTTAGTCACCTCTCAAACTCTCAAAAACATCTATTAGGCAGTTACTATGGGCCAAGTATGTTCCAAGCTGTCCTGCATTTAACGTTCAGATACTATCATTATGCCAATGCATATAATGAAGACAGAACATGAGCAATCTCCCAGGGTTAGTCAGGCAGCCACAAGTACTGTCTCTCCAGACAGTGCGTCCTCAAGCCAACTCCCTCTTCTCACCCCACCAATTTCCATTCTTCTCAAGTCTCAGATGGGTACTTACAGATACCAATGGAGACTCTGCCCATCACTGACTAGGATCCACATTGTCTGTATCTGCCATGCAGCCTGGGAAACCAGTCAGAAACTCAGGCCAGGAAACAGAGTGTGGCCGACTACACCATCTTCACTGCTGATGGAGGAGCAGAACTACGGCTGCCATAGTCAGGAGAGAGGGAAAAGCTGACCAGAGCATGAGCCCCAGAGTCCAATAGCTGGCATTGCACATGTACACACACACACACACACACACACACACACACACACAAATCTGACCAGGCCCAAGTATGATGAGGAAACCCCAAAGAGCACACACATACCGCAGGGATGAAGTCTCACTGATGCCCAGACCTCACCTTTCAGTTAAGGGGTCACCCATACCTTAGACACCAATAGAAAAGTCAATAAAATAAACCAAAGGCCATCTCAAGGAGACCTAAGAGCTGCCTGTTACAAACAGCTCATCTGTGCTGATAGCCACAGGAAGGGGAAAAGATGTCTGTACCTCAAAAATGAAAAGTCTTTCAGGGGAACAAAGAACAAACAATGACTATAGTATGTCTGGTAAGCAGTGAGAGGTATCAAACAAGAACATAGGCTTTGGCTCACAGAAATCTGGGTTCACATTCCAGTTCTACCACGTACCACCTCTATGACCTTGGACAAGTGACTTAAGCTTTATAAACCACTGTTTTCTCATATTATAAGATAAATATAATCTCACAAAATAAAGTCTTTAACATCGCAGCTGACATAAAGGGCACTGAAATGTAATTAGTCAACAATATTCACACAAAAACCAAGATAGTGTTCTCCACCACAGCAAATACCACGCTGGCCTTAAAAATCACAGAAGAGCAGATGGGCAACAGTACCAGAGCAAAGGCACATCAAAGGTTTAAATGCTACCTTAAAAAGTGCTTTCTGCCAAGCGTAGCTGCACACCTACAGTCCCAGCACTCAGGATGCTGAGGCAAGAGAATCGCTGCAAGTTTGAAACCAGCGCAGACTACAAAAGTAGCTCAAGGCCAGCACAAACTGCCTAACAAGACCCTGTCTCAAAAAGACAAAAAAAAAAAAAAGGGTGATTTCCACTTGATAGCACACATCAAGGTTATCTGATGCCAATAGATATATGCACTCCAGTTGACCAGATCATTTGAATATCCATAAAAATGGTTCTAAGAATTCACTTAAGAAAAGCACCTATTAAAAAAAAAAAAAAACTGCTAAAAAAAAAGTCGGGCATGGTGGCACACACCTGTAATCCCAGCACTTGGGAGGCTGAGGCAGGAGGATCAGTGTGAGTTTGAGACCAGCCTGGGCCACAAAAATGAGCTCAAGGCCAGCCTGAACTGCACAGCAAGACCCTGTCTCAAAAAAGACAAAAAAAGAAAAGCACCTATAACTAGGAAAAATAAATATACAATGCTACTCACTGTAGTATTCATAAGAGCAAGGAAATTAAACACCATCTATATGTCTACCAATAATAGGAACCCATCTGAAAAAAATCAGGGCACATCCCCCAGTGAAAGTTATACAACTTTAAGCACTCAGGTTAAGGCAGGAGGACTGTTATAAATTCAAGGCCAGCCTGGGCAACAAAGTGAATTTAAGGCCAGCCTGAACTGCATAGTAAAACCCTGTTTCAAAAAAGACAAAAAAGAAAAAGGAAAAAAATTATACAACTACATAAAAGTAGGAAGACATCAAAACAACTATAGAAGAATCTATGTAGGATGATATCACTTTATCATTTGTGCAAGAAATGGTGAAGCTGGTTTTCACTTTGCCAAATTCTCAACATTGGTTGAAAGCTTTTAAACCTTTCCTTCTTAGGAAATAACAAATACTCCATACCTGCCTTTTGGAATAGCATGATTAGAAAGACTTCAGACATTGAAAACCCCTCCTAAGGCAAACTCCAGCTCTAGGGTGACAACAAAAAGACAGTAGGACAGAAATGGCCTGCGTAATAAATAAAGCACTGGTCGGAAAATTCCATGTTTATGTAAATGTTTGCACGAAGTCCAAATTTTATTTTATTTTTCATCATTTGGTTTTTTGTTTGTTTGATACAGGGTCTTGCTATGCAGCTTGGACTCATAGTGATCCTCCTGTCTCAGACTCCCCAGCACTGGGATTGCAGACATGCACCACTACTCCCCATTTCAGGGCCAGCATGGCATACCCAGGGTTCAAGTACCACAGGGCTTGCAGTACCAGGGATCAAACCTGGGTCCTTGTACTTGCCAGGCAGGCACTTAGACCACCGAGCTATCTTTCCAGTCCATAAAATCCAAACTTTAAAAAAGTAAACTACTAACAAAGACTACTTTGCTATCACAAAAAATATTTAAAAAGTCCTTCCCTTAGGGAATTTACAATTAGTCCAGAAGCTCTGATGTAGGAGTCATCTGACTGATTTTAGAGGAGCTGAAACTTGACTCAGAATGTAGAAAGGGAAACAGGTTGCCAGAGGACATTTTTCTTAGAGAATACATCTGGAAGATCAAAGATACTTTGGGCAAGGTGGTATCATCAAGTAAAATATTGCATGTGTGAAGTCTCAAAATCTTCACCACAATAGCTCTCCCTCGTACTTGGGCACCAGATTGTGAAGAATGGTAGTCCTTGTCAGTGGCTTTGTACAAACAGCACACTCCATCCTTACGCAACTATAAAGTGCCTTCCTCCAGAGGTTCTGATTCAAAACTGAACCTTAGTGAAACAGGTTTAAGTTCTTGAGAAAATTTTTCCTAATAGCCTACAGGATGATCATAGAGACCAAAATTTTAAAAAGATACTGCTAATCCTCACAGTACTATGTGTGAAAGCAAAAACAGCACATTTAAAATAATTCTGGAGCCAGATGTGGTGGCACATGCCTGTAATCCCAGCACTTGGGGGGCTGAGGCAGGAGGATCGGTGAGAGTTCGAGACCAGCCTGGGCTCCAATAGTGAGCTCAAGGCTAGCCTGAACTGCGTAGCGAGACCCTGTCTCAAAAAGATTAAAAAAAAAAAAAAAAAAAGTAATTCTAGTGGATTTTGGTTTCTTACCTTATAAAGAAACATTTCTGATCAGTAAGCTTAAAATCTGATTTATTAAGGTATACTTACATACAAGAAAATTCACTAACTTGAAGTACATAGCTCAATGCATTTTGACAAATGCATGTCATCATCTAACCACCCTCACAAGAACAGGTGATTTTTCATCTTCTCTAGAACTCCAAAATACTATAAATCAGTAAAAGTAGTTTCATTTGAAGGCTTTGGATTTTTTAAAAAACATATTTTAGTACAGGGTCTATAGCTTCTCATTACACATATCGGACTCCTAGTGATCCTCCTGTTTTCAGCCTCCCAAGCACTGGGATTCCAGGCCATGTGCCACCATCCCCAGCTTCTGTTGGCATCTTAGTGCTCCCTGGGAGTGGGGCTAGCACAGCACTTTGGGATTGGCCCCAAGTTGTCATCCCTGCCTAAGCAGGTGTTTTAGTCCACTAAGCTTTCTGGCTGGCCCTAGACTTTGGATGTCTGAAGTTACTTTCTAAGGTTTGGAAGTTATGATGCAAACTTTTCAAAACATACTCAATACTTGTCATCATTCATCTTTTTGGGGGGAAGTAGCTGAGACAAGGCCTCCCTATATAGCCCAGAATGGCCTCAAACTCACAGCAATCCTTCTGCCTCAGTCTCCTGAGTGCTGGGATTATAGATGTGCAACACTGTGCCAAGCACTATCAGTCATCTTATATAAAAATTAGAACTTTTATGATATTATTAAAGATTGAAAAAAAAAAAAAGATTGAAAGTCTTAAAAAAAAAGATTGAAAGTCTTAAACACACAGTACATACCTACTCTTTTCTCTAAGAGGTTTCCTTGTTGGGCCAGCTTGATTGCATGTATATAGCCAAAGGAAGCATCATAGCCAAGCATTTCACAATATAAAAGTCTCACCATACATTCCTTCATTGTTCTCTGGAAAACAAAATACCTAGTCATTATATAAGCAAACAGAATGTTCTAATTGTGTGTGTGTTGTGATTTAACAGGAAAATGCTTTAATTCTATAATTCTGTCACTGAAGAGAAAATATACATAATATATATATATATATTTTTTTTTTTTTTTTTTTGGCAGTGCCAGGGATTGAACTCAGGACCCTGCACTTGCCAGGAAAGCACTTATTCTACTGAGCTATCTCCCCAGCCCTACATATTATAAATTAATCACACAATAACAGCCTATATAAGTAAAAGTGACTTCTACTCTTAATTATCATCAGTATTAATTTTAGTAAAATCATTTGAAATATTTTATAGTAGTGAAAATAAAACCATTGTACCTATTTCTAATGCTATGTGCTCATAGTATAAAATTGGTTATAATGTAAAACATGGTCTTCATGCAAAATGTCATCCACAAGAATCTTATTTGGCATCTAAAATTACATAATTCAAGTGAAAAATACTTTATTAAAGGATAACACTCATATGGCCGGGCATGGTGGCGCATGCCTGTAATCCCAGCACTCAGGAGGCTGAGGCAGGAGGATCGGTGCAAGTTCGAGACCACCCTGGGCTACAAAAGTGAGCTCAAGGCCAGCCTGAACTGCATAGCGAGACCCTGTCTCAAAAAGAAAAAAAAAAAAAAGGATAACACTCATAAAATTCTCACAGGTTAGCAATAATTTTTTTTTTTTTCTGTCTTTTTGAGACAGGGTCTCGCTATGCAGTTCAGGCTAGCCTTGAGCTCACTTTTGTAGCCCAAGCTGGTCTCGAACTCGCACCAATCCTCCTGCCTCAGCCTCCCAGAGTGCTGGGATTACAGGCGTGAGCCACCACGCCCAGCTCTTAGCAATAATTTTTGGAATGAAAATATTTTTCACATTTAAAAATGAAGTTGTTGCCGGGCGTGGTGGCTCACACCTGTAATCCCAGCACTCTGGGAGGCTGAGGCAGGAGGATTGGT
>PVJA010058544.1:0-10046 GCA_004027025.1 Myocastor coypus
CATTTAACTTGTTGCATTCAAATTAATTTTCTCTACATTTGGACGGTTTTATTTTTGTTTGTTTCCTTTTTTTAGGGGAATACAGCAATATTTGGGCTCCTTTTTTATCTTGTTTTACTTAACACTTATATTTAATGTAAGTATTAAGTTTGAGTGTGTATCTATCAGCTTGCTGTGTATCTTCTGTGGACCTGTTGCAATTTTTAATCTGTGTTATTCTTTTGATGACTAATCTTGAGTTAACCAAATACTTTCAGTGTTCTGTTTTATTTTATTAGGCTCTTAGTCATATCAGGTGTTTAGGGTTTCTTAATGGCTTCTCTAAAGCTAAAAATATGCATCATTAACTTCCTAAGGTGTGTTTGCCATCAACACCGCGCCAGTTCATATCTGAATCTCCCTTTTATTTTTTCTTCGTAAAGGAGAATTTAGGTTTATAAGGATGAATTGAAAATGTCAGAAATGAGAGGTAAAAAGAACAGCAAATAGAAGCAGCTCACGAAGTGCTGTTGTTGCCCTGCAAGCAAGTGGTACCCACAGAATGCACAGGATGTGCTGGCCCTGAGGCGGAGCTCAAGGGAGAGGGCCACCGGAGAGCAGAGCAGGGCAACACTGCGGTGGGCACTGGGCTTGATGAGGGAATCTTGGGAGAAGAGAAGCAAAGCAACTTGGCTGCGTGAAGACAAAAGTGGGAGAACAAAAGCCAAACTCACAGATGAAAGCGGCTCTGAGAATCAGTGTGAGCAGCAGACTTGCAAAACAAAACCCACAGCCGCTGGGTCTACGGGAAGGTCCATCCTGGGCCACAGACACAGCCACCAAAGACTACCACTGTCACTTACAGGAGCACACACCAGGAGAAGTTTAAATCCAATGTTAAGCTAAACTTCACTTTTAGGATGGTGAAAGTTCTCTCCATAAAATCACTCTACTTTAGCACTGGGGCTGTCTTTCAGAGCAGGTGATAGGCCCTGTCTTCCTGTACAAATAAAGGGAAGACAACTCTCTAGTTACCATAGTGACAGTCCTGCCTCTAGGGGCTTTTCTCCCTCACTGAGTGGGGGTTTCTGTAACCTGTAAGGGAACCAGCACTTGAAGCCACCGTTCTTCTGCATGGATAAAGCAGAAAAGGGCATCTCCACCTTTCAAAAGATCCAGTGTGACATTAGAATTGTGAGTGCACTAGTGAGCCACTCAGGTTAGAAACAAAGATGCACACAACCAATGCCCACATTTTCTGATGCTGCGTGGGTTTCGGGGCCTGAGTCTTCTCATAGATTAAGGTGGCCGATGGGTGCAATTACTACCTTGCAACAGTCTGGGCTGTTAGCGCCCAGATTCATGTGGTACAAGTTATGTTTCACTGTCCATTTGCCACAGCTTGTGGCAAGCGCTGGCTGCAGTTTATTTCCTTTTGACACAGACATAAGCAAAGGCTGGGCTCCTCGGTGTAGTGCTCCCTTGGCTACAGAAGTTTTCTAGGCCAGGAGGAGTTGCTAGTTTGTGGAACTGTTCTCTAGTCTACCACTGGGTCCTGCTAACTTCCTGTTCCTCATTAGGGTTTCCTTCAATTTTTACATTTCTTTCATGAAAGTGATCATATGGTACTGCATGGACCCTCAAGAAACCAGTCTCAGTATTTGACTTCTTTTTTTTTTTGGTAGTTCACACAAGTTTATTAAAATTGGCATCTTTAACCTTCTCTTCAGTGAGTATCCGATTGCCTTTGTAAGGATAAACTGTGCCCACTGATGCCAGTCCTTTAAGACATCAGGACAAGATTACCTCCCCTTCCTCAATCATGAGTTCCTTCAAGAAGTTGGTCTTCCTACATTATTCAGGCCTATCTTGAACTCAGACTCAAGTCATCTTGTCTCAGTCTATCCAGTAGAGAGGCATAGCCAGGCTTATCTTCTGAATTCTGTATCCTTCCTGAAAACTTCTTGCACTATGCATCACAGCCACGACTTTACATACCTTCATAAGGTCTTCAAAATCTGGACCAAAGCAAGCCATCCAGATGTGTAACTCGAGCAAAGCTGCTCCAGCTAAGCCAGACCCCACGTAGGAAGGTTACACCAGGCATGGTGGCACACAGCTGTAATCCCAGCACTTGGGAGGGTGAGGCAGGAGGATCATTGTTGAGTTCAAGACCAGCCTGGGCTACAAAGTAAGCTCAAGGCCAGCCTGAGCTGCACTGAGACCCATTTCCACTTCTGGCTTTCCTGAGAACCTGTATGCCTATGGCTGGAGGATTATTGTTTAGGACCTAAGTTCTCATCCTTTTCTGCCACGGAGCTGGTCACAAAATGCCATCAAATGCCAAATGCCACCTGTGTAGTTCACCATTCTGAAAGCCAGCCCAAGCCACTGAAAGAGTATTTGACTTCTTACAAGAGCAATGCTCAGAGTCATTCATATGATAGCTCACTGCTCAGTGGCGATGATCCAGTTGGGCATTCAGGAAGCAAAATGTTTCCAAAAGGAAAATGATCTGCACAGACTTAGTCTAGATGGTCTTTTACATTAGTGCAGTATGGGAATAAAAAGCAGTGGCTACCCTAGGTTTGGTGAGAGAGCACATCCAAAGGGTGGGGGTGGGATGGTGGAAGACCATACCATAGAACAGAGGGTGTGGTGTGAGCAGCAGGGTGTGGGACAGTCACAGAGAAGTCACAGTGTCATAAGCGTGCTCCAGCCCTACAATGACGGCTTTGTACTTTAATTTTTGAGATGCTTCCACCCATCGATCCCATCTGCTTTATTATCATCTTTTATTTTTATGGACATCATGGTCCCCACTCTAAAATGCTATTTTTTGCCTTATAGAAAGGGTGACAAAAAATGTGGTTTGTGTGTAAATTAAAAGAAAGCTGACTGAGGTGCAAGATACACTGCCAAGGCAGCATCAATGGGATAAGAGCGGGAAGGAGGTGAACTTTTCTGAGAAACTAAACGATAATGTGTCTTTTACTCCCATGTCATTTTAGTATTCTCCTTAGTTTTTTATCACTCTTCACTGATTAAACATTTGCAACAATTTCTTTTTTTCTTTCTTTTTTTTTTTTTTTTTTTCTTTTGGAAGGTGACCAGTTTTATGTACACAGGTGGACAGGTAAGAATTACAGTTTCAAATCACCAGCCTCATCTTGAGGTTAAGCCATCACTTATATGGGTTGTCAGAAGGATATGCAAAAGGCAGGAACAGGATGTTCTACAGTTGGTTACACATTCTCTCATCAGACATTGCTAGGTGCATTTATTCTAAATAAGTTCTTTGGGGCTTACTGTCATGCAACAGGGAGAAGAGGGCAAAGTGAACACGGCAACTCAGTCCTCATCTAAGATGGAGCCCAGTCTGTCGGTAGGTGACATATTTTTTAAACAAGCTAACAAGATGCCCTGTCCAGCTGAGTTACATTTATCTTACAAGCTGCAGCTGGCATTGAAATGCTAAGTTTTGTTATTTTCTAATTATGGGAACTGACTCTTCTGTTTTGGTTCATCCTTGGATCCAATGTCTAGGTCTCTGTTTTAAAATTGCCTTCACATTGTAAGCATCAAAAAAAAGAGACCAGATCTAAACTTCTACCAGAGTCCATTTACATCTTTGTGTCACCGTAATCCCTCCTATACTTGCATCCTCCTGGCCTTCGGTTTTTTTGCACCCTCGGTTCTGTCCACTGGTGCCTGTTGGAGGCTTGGTGGTACAGGTCTTCACCATGGATCCTCAGGGCTCCCTTAGCACCAGGACTTCTGGGCTTCATCCCTACGCCCTGTTGCATAGTCTAGGGTGCCCACCGACCTACTGTCTGCATTCCCGACAACCCTGGTCCCAGAGACGGCCAGTTCCTGAACTAACAGCTCCAAACTGCAACAATTTCTGTCAATAAGAGCATTACAGTGTGTGCTCACTCATCTTATTTGATGAATCTCACACTGTTGCCCCTTTCTGAAAGGCAAAATGATCGTGAAATGGAATTCTCTGAATCTGTTCGGTACAACAGGCAGCTACAACTGTACAACTAGACACTCAAGAAAGAGAGCTTCCAGCAGTTCTGAGAGTGCTGAGAGCAGGGAGTAAGTACTTTGGAAGGGAGTGGGAGCAGCTGGAGGGCAATTGGTGAGAGGGCCTTTCACTGTAGTAAATTTTTTGTTGTTGTTATTTGAAGACTCATGATAGTTTGGGATCAGCTGCCCTTTCCAATAATTGAGAGAATGAGAAAGATCTTTCTCTTCACAGTCTTGTTAGCCATTGATAGTTCTTTTCTTCTTTGACAGTTTTCCACCTGGCGTCACCCACTTGACAAACAGCTATTGGAATTCCTCACATGTCAGTCTTCTGATTCTTATCTACAAGTAGCTTTTACTTATTTATCGCTATCTTAAGGACATCCTCTTCTTTCAAAGGATACTGCCACAGATGGAGAATTGCTTCCTTTTTCTTTCAGTGTTTGCAAATTATTTTAATATCTTTTCTCTTATATCGCTGATTATAGCTCAGCATCATCTTCATCACTGATGTTTTTATGTGATAAGTTTTATTTTCATCTGACTGCTGTCAGTATTTTCAGAGTGTAATTGGTTTTAGCCTCTCTGGTGTGTGAGGTGCCTTCCAATTTCCTTATAAATATTTATTTTTCCTTCTTTAAGTATCCTGAGACCTTTGGATCTGTACATAAATTATTTCCTGACAGGGATGATGAGTCGTGATATCTTTGGTCTTCTTTCTACACTGAGACTGGTCTTTAGCAGGTGTTATTATTTAGGATATGATGATTACTTCTCAGGGGTGGCTTCTCTGGTGTCCCAATAAAGCCCTGGCATGTTGATGCAGTCCTTCAGGTCATTCTGCATCAGCCTGGTTACTTTGCAGCACAGTTCAAATCTCCTTGCTCTGCTGCACTGTACCATTCCAGTGCCATTCTTTTTGAGGTGTTCAGACCACGCCTTAAGTAGAGTTACAGAGAACAACAGCGTTGTTACTGAGGATCCAGGCCTCTTAGTCCTGTACATGCTGGACTTTGGCCACTTCTGCACCTTCAACCATGACCTCTGCTTCTTTGGATCTCTGCTTAGAACTAGGAAAACTTCCTTAGCCAGGAAACTAGAAACTTAGCTCATTAGATTTTCTGTACTCAGGTTTCAGTATCTGTTCTGAGTTTTGTTACTTTTGTCTCAGTGACTGCAAATGCTTGTCTCCTGTATTTTCCTGGTTTTATGTGTGCTTAAAATGGCTGTTTAACCTAGTACTATTAAAATCATAACAGTAAAAAATATATATATAATATGAGATGGAAGGTAGAGAAGGCAGAGTGTAAGGGTCGAGTCGCCACAAAAGGATTCCCAAAGAGTCTGTCTCTCATGCAAATTGCAAAGGGAAAGCTTTATTTATCTACGTATAAGCGGGGCGGTCTGAACACGCAGGAACAGAGCGCACCTTCAGTGTAGCACGCATAGTTTTTAAAGGCAAAAACTACAAAATGGGGAGGGAGCAAGCAAGCTACAGAAGCAAATCGCATTGGTTAGTTTAGGTTGACCTTTAAAATAATTGGTGGGTTTGGGAATATATGAGTTTCCAAGGTAACTAAGAGGGGTAGACCAAAAGGGGCAATTATTTAGCTAAGTCTGTGGTTTTAGTTGCATTCCAAGAACAGGTGGGTTTTAACTATGTCAAGTAATCTATTTTACAAGGACACAAGAATGACCTCGGGCCGGAGATTAAATGCTTACTCAAGCCAGGTGGTTGGTTTTTATGTCTTCTTTGTTTTAAGAACATGGATTGCCTAAGCTCTATGGCCACAAACCAGTAGGTGGGCCCCCTTACTGAAACATGTTTTATTTTAACCTCATGTGATCTTAAAATTATTTAGGCTTTACAAGAGAAAAGCAATGGGTCCCAAATCTGTAAGGCAGACTGCAGGCTGGGCACTCAGGTTAGCACTGATGGTGGCTATTACAATCTAGATCATATAATTGCAGTGCAGGACAGACAGGTGGAAGATTTGGGCTGTGTTTCTAGATTTGAGCTTTGTAGATCAATTCTTTCTTTGGCAACTGTAACTCTTTGCTCCTCAGGACTTCAACTGATTGGATGAGATTCTCTATCTGTAAGAAGTCTGACTTATTCAAAGTCTACTGCTTTAAATGTTAGTCACATTTAAAAACATCTTTAAAACATCAACCAGACTTGTCATTGACCACACAAATGTGCACTCTAGCATATAAGACTGCTACTTACCAAGCATCATATCTAAGTTTCTTAGTTAGCCTCAGTATGTGATCTTCACTTATCTTTAGCATTTTGTTGTTTAACTCCAATAATTTTATTTGGTCTTCACTATTTGTAGAAAATATACTTGTCTACATATCTTTGTCTGAAACATTGCTTATTTCCCCATTGTAAATCTATGGGAGTCTCAGTTCCTTTCCTTAATGGAAAAATGATCAGTATTTTTCATATATTTTTATTGAATTGGGAAAATACTGTCATCAGTGTTTTAATTGGCTTATGTATTATTATAAGCAGGATAAAAAACTCATACAAGTATTTTGTTACTGACTTTCAGTTCTTACTTTGCCTCTTAGCATTGTGCTTGTCACATGTTGCTGCAGTTCTGCAGTGGGCAGTTACATGATTTTGATGAATCCTTTTGTCACCTATTTTTGTGAAGTCTCATTTTGGTAGGTGCTGTTTATTTTAGCAGAAACCCTAAGAGAACATTCTTTGTCTTGGCATGATGAACTCAACAGTTATTCACATATGTGAACTTTAATATTTTTATTTTCTTTTATTGTAGTGCTGGGGATTAAATAGAGGATAACATGCATGCTAAGCAAATGCTCTACCAGCTGAGTGACATGTCCAACATCAAGGCTGCCTTGTCTTTTATGCAGTATTTCTCACATGTCATTCTATGGTGAAGAAAGTGTTTTGGAAAAATTAACTGAATTTTATGTGAAGAAAGACTGCCAGTATTCAACTGCCCATGTCTTTTTAGTGCTTACATCACTAACAAAATTTGAAGGAATTATACATGTGTTTATGCTACTTGTAGGATTGCTTAAATTTTTGCCTAGCTCTACCATACCCTCACTTAGCACCTAAAAGAATGGCTATATCAAAATGCTAAGTCCCTAAATTATTTTCATAGTATTTTCCCTAAATTATTCTTACATATATAGATTTCTTCTAATCATTGTGTTGTAAACAAACAATGATAATTTGGTTCTTTTTAAATTAAATTAATTTTTATTAGCACACACTACATGATGGTAACTATTGTAGGGACTTGTATACGTGCATAACACATCTTAATTATTTTTGTTTCCTGCCTTTCCCATCCCTACCTTCTTCCTCCGACTTGTTTTCTTTTCCATATGAAAAAGCTCTACTTCCATTTTTCTTCAATTTTCTGTTCTCTTAATCTTTCCTTCCCTCCTCCTCCATCTCTTGGGGCTACCTCTTTCTTGACGTTTAATTGTAAAAGTTAGGAAAGTAATTTCCTACTTGCAAGAGCTTAAGAGTCCCCCCTCTTTTTGCATTTTACTTCTAATTCAGCACAGAGCAATAATGTGACTAGATCTGTCTTTGTGCACTTAATAGAACTTCAATGGTGAGAGAAATGGTCTGATAACAATGGCATTGTTGAGCAGAGAACAGACTGCACAATAGAATGTGCCTTTCTTGTCCTTGCATTTGTGGCAAAGATTCTTGAACCTACATGGTAGGTTACACTCAATACCCAGGTATCCTGTGCAGCAGTCAGTGCATACTGAAGAGAGAAATTCCTTGAGGTGAAAGAAAGAGTCCTCTGGAGCCTGGGAGGGAGAGGAACAGGGCAGTGCATATTGTACATGATGAAAATAAAGAATAGCTCTGGGTTTTCTGGCTTGACTAAATAGCTTCTGTTTTAAGCAGAGCCTAAGGGCTTGAATGAAAAAAGTAAGACTGGGGAAATTTTACTTCTCCTGGTTTTCAGGATCATGTAGCCCTGTGGACCACAGAAGTCTATCCCGAGAACCAGGAGGCCTGTAGCAGTTAACTTTTGGATGCTTTATTCACCATGTGACTGTAACAGTGCTTGCACTTAGTTCATTGAAAATGAATTAGTGTTTCTCATGAGATTTAAACTGTGAACTGAAGTGTGTACCCATGGTCACAGCATTATGATACTCAATAACTTTCTGAGTTTGGTTGATGTTTCATAAAGCTTTGGAGATGTAGGAGAAAGCCTACCTTTTTAATATTTCTGTGCCTTTTCATTTCTACATGCTTTTGCTCTTTGCAGTTTGTGGTTATCTTACTGGCCATGCATTTCACCGCCTCAGGCTGTGGCTACAATAACTTCGTTGTTGATTTTACACTGCATTAAATGTATAGCTCATTGTTTCATGTGCTAACATAAAACAACTTCTGCTCTTTAATGTCTTACCTTTTACCTGTTTTATCTCTGCGTATCCAATACATATGCACATTCATTGTAATTAACTATAATATATACAATATAAAATGATTACATTCCATTCAAAGGTTGTCTTTATCTTGGGATGTTTTATTCATCTTGATTGATTGTCTTTCCTTATAACTTGTTTTTCCATCGTTTTAAAAAAAATATTTTTTTTTTCTTTCACGGGTCTATAAATTCCAATTTATAGTCCAGAATGGTTCTGATTACTGTTTGGTATGAGCTAATAATATTTTTTACATTTTTAGATAGTGACTAAAAAAAAAAAAGGAAAAAAAGGAGAAAAAAAAGAAAGAAAAGGAAAATATGTGACAAAGACCATATGTAACACACAAAGCTTAAAATATCTACCATCTGGTCCTTTGTAAAAAATAAAGAAAGAAAGGCTTACTGACCTCTGTTCTGTTTTATTTCCAAGCACACTTTTAGCAGATGCCATCCCTGGCCCGCTCATGTTTCCTCTGTGCTTAGCAATTGCTACTACAGGAGGCCCAGGGGCAGTGGGTCGGGACTCCATTCGCTGGCTCCACAGTGGAGCAGGCTGTCAGGGCCAAGAAATTGAAGCCCCCAGCAGATGTGCTGAATCCAGGGCAGGATCATGCTTGTAAATATGCCATATCCAGTCCTTGACCCAAAATAGGGCTATTGCAAGACACTCCTTCAGGACCTTGAAGAGTTTTCCAGCACCATCAAGCTCCCGATAGCACTTGACTCTGCATTTACAATGCTTGAAGGCTGGGGAGGATAGCTCAGCAGCATAAGCACTTGCCTGGGAAGTGCAAGGCCCTGAGTTTGATTCCCTGGTGCTGCAAGAGAAACCAAAAACCCTTAAAATTGCCAGTTCTGTGGTCTGTGGTCTCTTCTCATTCCTTAGCTTAATTCCTTACACTCCTGAAATTTTCCTACTGTACCTCCCAAATAACTTCTGACAATCAACCCATGTCTCTCTGCCTACTCTTGACAATGTGCATTTTCTATTTTGGATGCCTCTTTAATATTATATTTTCTTATTTTCACATACAATTTAAAAGGTATGCACCTTAATTTCTTATAATTTGGCAATTTACATTTTATTTTATTTTTAATACATTTGCTATAGTATTTCACTACCTGGCTCAGAGTCATAGTGATCCTCCTGTTTTCAGCCTCCCCAGCCCTGGGATTACATGTCTGGGTCACAGTGCTAGCTTCAGTGATCAAATAAATTCCGCCCGGGGGCAGAGCCAGCTGGAGTAAAAAATTTACATTTTAGGGACCAGAAAGATAGCTCTATGTCACAGCCTGCTTGGCAAGTGCAAGGTTGAGAGTCTGAACCCCAGTCCCACAAAACAAACAAACAAACAAATGAACAAACAACAACAACGAAGAAAACTTACATTTTATATGCAACTTAAAATCTCTCATGACATTAGCTTTTAGGCACAAATTTCAAAGACATATTGTAAACATTGTACTTTTTATTGTTCAACTTATTTTTCTTCACAGTTCCCACAATAGCTGATCATATTTATTCTTTTCTTTTCTTTCTTTCTTTCTTTCTTTCTTTCTTTCTTTCTTTCTTTCTTTCTTTCTTTCTTT
>PVJA010058545.1:0-10044 GCA_004027025.1 Myocastor coypus
TTAAGCAGATTCCTTTCCCATTTTGTTTCTGGCAAAAGTCACCACCTTCCCACTCATTTTCCCTTAAATTCTTTTGCTTGCCTCAGTTTTCTTTCCAACTCTGCTCCCAACCAATGATTTTTTTTTTAATCAGCATTTTCAGTTGTTTAGAGATATAATAGTCTTACCATGTGAAAATGTAAATGTAAGAATGCATGATGTGATATAAACCATAGAGTATTATTTACTAATCAAAAAGATAAAGTTCTGTGATTTGCAGCAAAATATATAAAGTGAAATAACACAACTACACAAAGATAATATGTGGAATGTAAAATTTTGATCACATAGAAAATGACAAATAAAATGATGATTTTCAGAAATGGGGAAAGTCAAAAGCAGGGAACTTGATTAATGAGTAGTAAGGCATACTTAGATAGGAATTAGAAATTCTGATGTAGGGCCAAGGAGATAGCTCAATGGAATAAGTGCTTGTCTGGCAAGTACAAAGGTCCTGAGTTTGATCCCTGGTACCACAATAAAAAAGAAAAGAAGAGAGAAAGGGAGAGAGGGAGAGAGGGAGAGAGAGAATAACAATTCCTTTTGATGTTTACATAATAAAAATGATTAATTTAAGAAAATAGGTATTTATGTTTTAAATGATGATATGAAAATTATGCCATGTATATATGTATTGACATATTCATGGTACCTCATAAATCTATACAACTTTTATACTTTTTGTATCATTTAAAGTAGATTGAATTGTAATTTGAAGAACCACAAACTACCACTTAACATATATTAGAGTGTTTATTTACAAAAGCAAAACAGAAGTAAGACAAGTGTTGTTGAGGTTATGGAGAAATAAGAACACTCATTCATTGTTGCCAGGAATTCAAAACAGTGTAGCTGATATTTAAAATAATATGGCAGTTTCTCAACATAACGAAGCATAGAATCACCATGATATAAAGTAATTCCATGGGGTATATGATTGTTATGGTTTATGTCTAGTTGTTCCCCCAAAGCCTCATGCAGTCATTGGGCAGAGACTTCTATAGATTGAAACTTGACTCATGAGTCACTGGGATTATGCATTTTAATACCGATCTAGAGTTTGAGACTTGATCCATGATCCCTGGAGTTATGTGTTTTAGGTATTTCTGGGATTATGGGTGTAGCCTAAGGTGGATAGGCTGAGGTGGGGAGCCAGACTCAGAGAGACAGACTGAAGCTGTTGCTCTCTGCTCTCCTGGTTGGTCAGTTGCCTCTGTTGCTGTTTGTTGCTGTTCTGTTGCCATGAACTGGATGCTCTCTGCCCTGTTTCACTCAGCCTTGGGTCAGCCAAATATGGACTGAAACCTCCAGTAACTGTGAGCTAAATGAACCTTTCCTTCCCTCATTTTGAGTGTCAGATATTTGTCCCAGCAATGAGTAAAAAGTAACTAAGACAATGATCAAAAGAGCTGAAACTTATATGCTTATATTTATAATAACATAGATAATAGCAGCCAAAGTTATGAATCTAACTGTACCTGAAAAACAGATGTATTTATGAAATGTGGTATATAACACTGTGAAATCAATGCAACAGGTTAGAAGATGCAGAAACAAATCCAAATATGTTCAGCGATATTATTATGGGCAATCAGGCCAAACACCTTCACTGGAAGAAGCATAGACTTTTAATAAATGCTACTGGAAAACCTGGATTTTAACATACCAAAGACTAAAACTAAACCTGCATGTGTTACAATGCATGAAACTAAAATGGAAATGGATCAAAGATCTAAATATCAAAAAAGAAACAGTCTCTTGGAAGATAAAATAGGTAGAATTCTTGAAGATATAGTTGTAGGTGAAGACTTCCTCAGTAAAACCCAGTCTGCCCAGCAAATACTACAAAAACCAACAACTTGGAATCTCATCTCACTAAAAAAAAAAAAAAAAAAAAAAAAAAATTCACAGAAGGAGAAATCAGCCAAAGAGTGAAAGACAACCTACAAAGGGGAGAAATTTTATCCAGTTTTTCTCCAAAGGTCTAATATCTACAGCATATAAAGTTTTGAAAAGAATCAGACTCCCCGTATTTAAAAAGCTAATCCAAAAATTGGCATCTGAGATGAACATACACTTCTGAGATGATGAAGTAGAAACAGTAAATAGGTATATGACAAAATGTTCCACATTTCTGGTCATTTGAGATACACAGATTGAAACAATGCTGAAAATGTATCTCACACCAGAAAGAATAGCTATGTGTGTGTGTGTGTGTGTGTGTGTGTGTGTGTGTGTGTGTGTGTGTGTTTTAGGGAAGGGTCTACAGGATGCTCAGAGTTTCACTACTAGATCAAACTCATAGTGATCCACTTGTTTACAGCCTCCCAAGAGCTGGAATTACAGGTGTGCACCAACACACCCAGTCTTAGCTGCTGTCTCAGTGCCGCCCCCCCAGGGGGTGGGGCTGGTGCAGCAGGGCCTGGGATAACCTCAGGCTTCTGTGCCTTTTTGTAGGCACTTTAATCCATGGAGCTATTTGGCTGGCCCAAGAAAGGAATTCAACAAATAATTAATGCTCCCCTCCTGTCTAGCGTGCAGCTCTCACTCATCTTTGCATAGCTTTGCAAGCTTTGCACTTGTGCAACACTTTCAAGCCCCTTGTAAGTATCTGTCTGTAACTCACAGTTCTCCTTGTTCTCTTGCCAATACACTCACAGGCTATTGCCATGGCAGAGTTTGTCAAGAATCCACTTTTTCTTCACTTCTTCTCATGCTCCCTCATTAAATAAATAAAAGAAAAACTTCTCTTTATTGTTGATGGGAGTGTAGATTTGTGAAAACACTGTGGAAATCAGTGTGGAGGTTCAAAAAAAACAGAAAAAAACTAGGACCAGAAGCTCCTTCTGATCCAGCTATTCTCCTCGGTGTACCATTCAAAAATAAATTGAGTTGTGTATAGTTTTACTGTCCAACTTTTGGATAAATTGATGCAGTCTTGGATAAAATTGGATAAAAGGATAAGTTGATCATATTTTTAAAAAATTTAGTACAGTGTCTACAGGGTCTCACTACACATATCAGACTCCTAGTGAGTCTCCTGTTTTCAGACTTCTAAGAGCAGAGATTATAGGCATGCACCACCACATCCAGTCTCAACCATTTCAGTGTACCCCACGGGTGGGGCCAGCATGACACTGCAGGGATCAAACTCCAGTCCCTGCATCTACCTAAGTAGGCCCTTTAGTCCACTGAGCTATCTGGTCCAAGTGACTGGGTTTTGATGGTTAAAGTTCTCACAAGTCTGCAATGAGGGGCAATTAGGAAAGTACGGATTGTTTTGTTTTGGCTTTTATGTACTTGGTAAATGGCCTTACTGAACAGTACATTAGATCCATGTAGAACCTCTTTGTTTTCTGTGCACAAGGGCTGAAACTCATCAAACACTGGCCTCCTCGTCTGTGAAATGGGGCAACATAAGATGACACATAAATTGATTAGTGTGAATAACAGCTTACACTGATTGAGTGCATTTGACACCAAGCATTCTGCCTGCTATTTCACATCTGAAGAAGTGACAGTCCAGTGTTTAAAGACCAGGCTGTGGATTCTATTGGTGCTTAGGAAATGATACTCCAAGTGGGAGGAGTTAGAGCTCTTGCATTCTCGATTCTCCATCAGGACAGTGACGTCAGAATGTCAACTTGAGTGGCTTGGATGCTGTGCAGTGCAGCTCCTTACGTGGTGCGCCTGGGAGTCACGCAAGTGTGCACTTGGGTTCTGAATCTGGTTCTGGCTGCCCCCTGGACATTATTTTCCTGCTCTGCTTCTCAGTTGTCAGGAAACAAGCGGGTCCTCTCACAGGATCCTTCCTCTACTGTGATGTCTCCACTTGGGAGCCAATTAACCATGGAATAGAGCTCCAAAATCAGGGGCCAAAAATACACCTGCCCTCCTTCAAGATGCACATATCAGGTGATCTGTCCCAACAAACTGACAGGCACTTCTACCAAAGGAAGCCATAGAGACTAAAATGCTTCTTTCTTCAGGTGGGTCATAGAAACCAAGCATGTTTGCCCAAAGCCATTCATGAAACTAAAAATATCACTCTAATTTGCCCCACTTTTCTCTGTAAGAGTTTACCATGAAGAAATTCTTTGATCTATTTTATTTGCTGGTAGGTCATAAGATTCCCACTACAGAAAGAGTCCTGTCCTATACCCAAAAGGAAGGACTGTTGCACAGAGAGGACCAGAGGACTCCAAACAAAAGGCCATGCTAGGCTATGTGCCGTTTAGTCCGTTCTTAGATTGAACTTATCTTTTCCATTTTACTTCTACACCGCTGTCTATGTTTCATCAAAGCTAAGAAAAAAATCATCAGTTCTTCCTGAATCTTCAACCTGAAGACTCCTACATCATGTAAAGCTATGATCAAATGAAGATATTATGCTGTTCTCCTGTCTTTTGTTTTAGAATTGTCAGTATAATACAAAAGGATGGGCAGGAAAAGAAACATCCTTTAGTAAGTCAAACTGTGTGGCCTGAAATCTTGACAAATTATTCTTTGCCAATTAGTAGCGTAAGATGTTGGGCAAATCACTTCATCTCTCCATATCTCAATTTTCTCATCTGTAGATAACAGTTACCTGCTTTATTGGGCTGTTACAAGGGTAAAATGAGTTATTAACAGAAGTTGTTTTTCAATAAAAATATCCCTACATGGATTAAATATTTCCCACTTTAAGTACTTACACAGTATTTGAATATCATAAATACTTAATAAACTGCCAATACTATGATTTTTGTGGTGTCAATATGGTTAATAACAGAGAAATATATAATTAAAGCAAGAATAAAGCTCCACTCCAGGAGATATGGCTTACTCAGAGCCTTCTCATGCTGCACTGGTCAGCCACAGGGACAGATTTTATTGTAATAAGCTGTGGAAAGATCAAGTGAGAAGCTTCACTATCTGAAAATGTGAGACCACGCAGTGTGCTTTTACAATTTTTTTCTTCCCCTTTTGTACATCATTTAACTATGCTCATCCTTGTCAATATATTCTTTCCATATTGGGACTTCCTCTGGGTAGTGAACGATGGAAGAAATTTAGTTGTAAATTCTACAACCTGTTTGTAGATAATAACCTTGGAGGTCAAAATGCATAGTTTGAGAAATATTGGCTTAAGCCATATTTTCTCTGTCCATTGAGTATATCATGTGGGACAAAATCAAAGGCCATCTTAGGGTTGAGATGTATTGCATTTATTGCTTTTCTGCTGTCTACAATGTTGCCTGCTCTGTCAGCAAAGACTATTAGACTGGTCTTTGATAATTTTCTTTTCTGACTCATACTGGTTATTACCTGTGATTCTTGTGTTCACAAATTGGTTTTCTGACAACATATTCCAATATTTTTACATGAACTAGTCTGAATTTTTTAACATTTAGCTAAAAATTTTAAACAAATCTTTATAGAGTCACTTCATATTCCTGAAGCATCATTCTCATCATATATTCTCAAGAGAATATAGCTGTCTCATGGCTTCACTCCATAACAACAGTGGTCAGCTGATGAGACAAGTATTTTAGGTCATTAGACTGTACCATTTGTGTTTCTTCCCTCTATTTTTTTCTTCCCACCTCTCATGTTTTTTTCTTCTTTTTTATTATATGTATACAAATAAATACTATGTGAAAAATAATTTATTATGAACTTTTTAAATTTTATTTTTTTAGAAAACATTTTGAACATTTTTTTAAAAATAAGTATTTACTTATTAATTTGTTACAGGGTCTCACCGCATAGCTCAGACACATAGTGACCTTTTGTCTCAGCCTCCCCAGGACTACAGGTGTGCACCACCACACCGTGTTTCAGTGGCTGACTCAGTTCACCCAAAGGTGGTGCTGGGGATTGAGCCTGAGTCCTTGAGCTTGCCAGGCTTAGACTGCCAAGCTAACTCTGATCTCTTTAATTTTCTATGTCTTACCATATTGATATGCTGCTTGGCCTCTTGCATTCCAAATAGACTAAGGAATGGGGCTTTTCTCAAGCCCAATTACAAAATCAATTATAAATCATAAGAAGACCTAGGACCAAACTAGATCTAAAGCTCTCTTTTTTAACCCAAACCTACAACAGTAAGCCAAAGCATTTCTTTTTTATATTTTTCTGGTACTTTTGGGGACTGAACTCAAGAGCTTGAGTATGCCAGGCAAATTCTGTACCACTAAGCTACAGTCCCAGCTTGAGCATTTTAAATACAATTCAGAAAGCATATGCATTCTTGTACAGACCCTAAAACAAACAAACAAAAAAGTACAATGTATAAGCTTATTGAACATGATATGTAATTCTGTATTAGTTACTCTTTACTCGTTGCTGGGACAAACACCCAACACTCAAAATGAAGGAAGGAAAGGTTTATTTAGCTCACAGTTACTGGAGGTTTCAGTCCTTATTCTGCTGGCCCAAGACTGAGTGGAACAGGGCAAAGAACTTCCAGTTCATGGTGGCAGAACAGCAACAATTGTGACAGAGGCAATTAACCAACCAGGGGAGCAGAAAGCAACAGCAACAGCTTTCATCTGTCTCTCTGTCACTCTTTATATTCCAATCATGCTCTCTACCTTAGGATGTCCGCCCTAGACCACAGCCATAGTCCCAGCCATACTCAGACCAATAATGTCATCAGTACTAAAACACATAATCCCAGATCAAGTCTCAAACTAGATCAGTACTAAATCACATAATCTCAGTGACTCATGAGTCAAGTCTCAATCTATAGAAGTCCCTGCCCCATGACTGCATGAGGCTTTGGGGGGACAACTAGACATAAACCATAACACATGTGTTATTTAAAATTACTATAAAAATACTAAGCATGATCTACTACATTCATTTAATGATCTGAAAATTAACCATGATTGGTAATTGAAGAGTTCTGCTCTAGTGTCTCCTGACCAAATGGTTGAAAACCAGAAGCATGTCTGGAAGAACTTGAAACATGCCGTTCTACAGAAGTATATGCAGTGGGTGATAGTGCGCTGTATTATTTGTCAAAAGCAAAGTGCATCTTTGAAAAGTGTACTTTTCAAACTAGCAGAATAACATTGGAAAACTCTTCACGTAGTCACATCCACTGCTGGTATGTTCATTTGCTTAAGGAAAGCAAAAATAAAAAGAACCATGCTCTCTGCTCATGTATGTGGTAAATGTTAAAGAAACTGGAAGTAATAGAAAGCTGGGAACTGTTATTTTCCCTTTGTAACCTTAGTTTTAATGTCTAGAATTTGAACTTTACTATTTGACTGGATAATTTTAGAATTATTTCCCTTCTTTCCCCCTCCCCCCCTTTTTTCCCCTTCTTTTCATCTAATGATGATTCTCTTCTCCTTTAAAAACTAAGTTATGCTGAAGAAGAAGGATTGCGCTGAGTTTGGGGCCAGCCTGGACAACCTAGTGAGCGCAAGGCCAACCTGAACTATACAACAGGACTCTGCCTCAAAATCAATCAATCCGTCAATCAATCAATCATAAGTTAAACTTGACTTAGATGAGTGATATTTACATTTGCATTAAGTATAAATTATATATGCGTGTACGTGCAAATGTTTGCATATCTATGCATCCCATTTATGTAAGTTTTTTTATTTGCTTTATTCTTATTCAGAAGTTGAAAAAACAAAGGTGAGGGTTTCTGTAATTCAGCTGGACAAAAAGGAATTGAAACTGATGGAAATAGTAGCAAGTAAAGTTTTGGAGTAGAATAAGAAAACAGAGAGATCATAGTTAAAAAGAAAAGTAGAAATCCAGGATTCAATCAGGTAGAAAGCAAATCCTGGTAAATAAAGAAGTTATAATTATATACAAGGTTTATTGGATTCCACAGAACCACAAAATCTCAGGATGATGTTAGAAAGGATATAGACATTACATTTGAAAACAAGAGTAATTTTATTTTTTTTAATCTTATTTATTTATTTATTTATTTATTTTATACAGGGTCTTGGTACACCGCTCAGATTCATAGTAATCCTCTTGTCTCAGCCTCCCCAGTACTGGGATTGCAGGTGTGCACCACCATGCTCAGTTTCATTGGGCAGCTCTGTGTAGAGGCAAGCTCAGCATGAGGTAGCAGGGATTGAACCTAGGTCCTTGAGCTTGCTAGGCAGGTGCTTAGACTGCTAAGCTATCTCCCCATGTCAAAAAAGTGTATATTATTTATTTATTTGTGGTACCGGGGACTGAACTCAGGATGCTGAGCTTGCCAGGCAAGAACTTAGTCTACTGAGCTATCTCCCCGGTGCTAACAAGTGTAATTTTTTTTTTTTTTTTTTTTTTTTTTTTTTTTTTTTTTTTTTTTTTTTTTTTTTTTTTTTTTTTTTTTTTTTTTTTTTTTTTTTGCTTGTTTGTTTTTCTGCAGTACCGGGTTTGAACTCATGAACTTGCAATTCACAGGCAGGAACTTCTACTATGGAGCTATCTCCCCAGCCCCAACAAGTATAATTATATTGTATTATATTATATTATATATTTTTTTAATTTTATTTTTTTATTGTTTAAATTTAATACAGGTTATATTACATATTTTCATCATCAGATCAGTTTAGATTAATACATATAGATATATAAGATTGATCAAACAATTAAACATTAACCCTTCTAAATCAACATTATTATTATTTTTTTTCTTTTCCCCTTTCTTTTCTTTGAAAGTTGACATATTGCATATTGTCCTCACAATCATTCTACAGAGTACAGTGTGTGGACATGACCCACCTCCCTATTGATGTTGCTTAGAAACAAAAAGAAAAAAAGGAAAAGAATATACTTCTCTTTGAACTAAGAGGAAGCAGGTACATATACAGTCAAATGTTCTGCAATTGCAGTGGGCCACCAGTGAAGCTTGTGATGTTGGAGGCTATTGAATCTAAGCCTCCTAAAGCTCGTCTCACCAATCTAGCTCTGTGTTTCATGCATTGTAATTAAACATATTTTTTTTCCTGCTGGGTGGTCAAGGGCAAGTTGAAGCAAGACCTGTATAACAAAACATTCATTTTTTTGTATCTTTCAGGGTCAAATCCCCTCAGGATTAAGTTTGGGACCATAGGCAGTACTTTGTAGAACTGTTGTTAGTGTCAGCCTTCGGGACGAGTCACGGCCATTGCTTGGCCATTTTGCTTTCTGTGAAAGCCTGAGAGAATGTTTTTCTCTGGGTGACTCTCCTTAGACACACCACAGTTCATTCATCCCTTTCCTCTGAGGTCCCATAATCTCCTTGACCAGGAAATTTGGGACACTTCTGAGTTATAGGATATTACAGCACAGGTTCCCTTATATCCTGGGCCTTTTTTGACCTTGAAGGGCTAGGGCCAAAATATTGGCTATCCTTATAGCCCTTCTTTTTCTCCAATTTTTGGTCTGTTAACCTACATTCTTAGCCCTCCAGCAGAAAAGCTTTTTGATACTATTACTCTGTAACATAGGTACTTGAGCTTATCATCACTGGCTTTCTGAGTATCAAATATCTTTGACTTAGCTTGGAAATGATATTTTCTGGCCATCTTTGATATTCTAATTACTTTCCATACAATGTGATATAAGCAGTTACACAATTTTGACACAGATATTTGGAAATTCAAGGAAATACAAAATTGTACCCTTTCAAGAATATGGTATTTGGCCCAGTCTCTTATTTTCAAGTACTATTCTTGAGAGAATGACAGTAACTGAGTTTACACAAGGAGCAGTATATATCAAAAAGACAAGAGTGACATGTATTCCAAACATAATTTTAGTGTTACATTGTGCTATAATCAATATGGTGAACCTTTTGAAGGTTCTTAAGACCAATATCTGATTCATCCTGCGTACATCAGTGTATGGTTTTGCTATTGATATGTTTTCTGCTTTATCTGCTTCCAGTCGCTTCGTTGTTTACTCCATAACACATTTAGCTGTGTTATGCCCTTAAGTTCTTGTTTTCTTCTTTAAAGTTCTTATATTAGGGAGACTATACGATATTTACACATATAGGTCTGGTTTATTCCACTAATG